>CAXITT010000476.1:2739-27657 GCA_964033795.1 Lymnaea stagnalis | reverse complement strand
TGTGTCCGCACTCTGCAGCACTTGCCCCCCCCCCCCCCCCCCCCCGGCACTGTGGTTGCGGCCGTTCGAAGGCACACACACACACACACACACACACACACACACACACACACACACACAAAATAAAAATTACAGCGCGAAATGCCAGAAAGTTAAATAACGATTGTACAGAGCAATGTTAGCAATGTCAGCAATGTTAGCAATGTCAGCAATGTTAGCAATGTTAGCAATGTTAGCAATGTTAGCAATGTTAGCAATGTTAGCAATGTTAGCAATGTTAGCAATGTCAGAAATGTTAGCAATGTCAGCAATGTTAGCAATGTCAGCAATGTTAGAAATGTTAGCAATGTCAGCAATGTTAGCAATGTCAGCAATGTCAGCAATGTTAGCAATGTTAGCAATGTTAGCAATGTTAGCAATGTTAGCAATGTTAGAAATGTTAGCAATGTCAGCAATGTTAGCAATGTCAGCAATGTTAGCAATGTCAGCAATGTTAGCAATGTCAGCAATGTTAGCAATGTTAGCAATGTCAGCAATGTTAGCAATGTTAGCAATGTTAGCAATGTTAGCAATGTTAGCAATGTTAGCAATGTCAGCAATGTTAGCAATGTCAGCAATGTTAGCAATGTTAGCAATGTTAGCAATGTCAGCAATGTTAGCAATGTCAGCAATGTTAGCAATGTCAGCAATGTTAGCAATGTTAGCAATAATAGCAATGTTAGCAATAATAGCAATGTCAGCAATGTTAGCAATGTCAGCAATGTTAGCAATGTCAGCAATGTTAGCAATGTCAGCAATGTTAGCAATGTCAGCAATGTTAGCAATGTCAGCAATGTCAGCAATGTTAGCAATGTTAGCAATGTTAGCAATGTTAGCAATGTTAGCAATGTCAGCAATGTTAGCAATGTCAGCAATGTTAGCAATGTCAGCAATGTTAGCAATGTTAGCAATGTCAGCAATGTTAGCAATGTCAGCAATGTTAGCAATGTCAGCAATGTTAGCAATGTCAGCAATGTTAGCAATGTCAGCAATGTTAGCAATGTCAGCAATGTTAGCAATGTTAGCAATGTTAGCAATGTTAGCAATGTTAGCAATGTTAGCAATGTTAGCAATGTTAGCAATGTCAGCAATGTCAGCAATGTTAGCAATGTTAGCAATGTTAGCAATGTCAGCAATGTTAGCAATGTTAGCAATGTCAGCAATGTCAGCAATGTTAGCAATGTTAGCAATGTCAGCAATGTTAGCAATGTTAGCAATGTTAGCAATGTTAGCAATGTTAGCAATGTTAGCAATGTTAGCAATGTTAGCAATGTTAGCAATGTCAGCAATGTTAGCAATGTTAGCAATGTTAGCAATGTTAGCAATGTTAGCAATGTTAGCAATGTCAGCAAAGTTAGCAATGTTAGCAATGTCAGCAATGTTAGCAATGTTAGCAATGTCAGCAATGTCAGCAATGTTAGCAATGTCAGCAATGTCAGCAATGTCAGCAATGTCAGCAATGTTAGCAATGTTAGCAATGTTAGCAATGTTAGCAATGTTAGCAATGTTAGCAATGTCAGCAATGTTAGCAATGTTAGCAATGTTAGCAATGTTAGCAATGTCAGCAATGTCAGCAATGTTAGCAATGTCAGCAATGTTAGCAATGTTAGCAATGTTAGCAATGTTAGCAATGTCAGCAATGTTAGCAATGTTAGCAATGTCAGCAATGTTAGCAATGTCAGCAATGTTAGCAATGTTAGCAATGTCAGCAATGTTAGCAATGTCAGACGAAGATTATTGTATCAATAGTAGCAGTTATATAGACGTCAGTTGTTTTTTGTAAAGGTATCATTTACAAATCCAGATAAAAATCCCTTTTTCGAAAGGCTGCATCTATTAAATGGCTTCGGAGCCGGGTGTGATAACAATAAGAGTATGAGAATAATTTTTTTTAAATTGTTTTTTCTCCTTGTTATTTCATAGATTCATAGTTTTATTCTTTTTAGTTTTTTCTTTTTTATTTTTGCTTTGTTAATTTCTCTTAGGACGGGTAGATTTTTTTCTTTCTTATTTTCTTTTTTAGTTTAAGCCATTTTCGTAGATCATTTTTTAAAAAAAATCTACTAATGAAGATGATTTAGATACATTTATTGTCTTCATTTGAATTTTAGAAAAGTAATAATATTAATTTAATTATTAAAATTAAATCCTTTATTTAAGATTATTTATGTGTATTGTTTAAGTTAAAAGATTTAATCACACAGTACTTTATGAGTTAATTAGGTATTCTAAATAATGAAAATTTCATTCATAATGAATTAATTTCGACTATTCCTCTAGAGAGCTTGGCTTAGTCAGAACAAAACCTCCAATTTTTAACTTTTTCCTTGGCACTGGGAGTCATACATGCGGACACTGACTGTTTTTCCTGATATCTCGAATCTCCTTTCAACAACCTTTCTCATTTGACTTGACCTAATTCACAAGGTAGTTGCAATGAACATCTTAAAGTTAAAGGATGCCATTGTATAAAGTATGAGGAGACTTATTTTTGGAGTACTAGTCTTTTTTTTTTTTTTACCATATCTGTCTACTGGGTCTAACACACTGGTACATAATTTAAAATTTAAAAGAAAAAAAAATCTTAACTGACTTGAGTACATTTTTTATTTTGTTGTTAGTTATTTGAGTTGTGTACTCAAGTAATCCATAAAATAAATTAGGGGCCAGTATGGAGTAGGCAGCCAATAAACTCATTCAATTAGGTCACAATCATTCCTTTGCCATTTGTCTCCTTTTACTTTCTCACCTTCCTTGTTGGTACCCGTACAGTTAACTATTGTTTGTATCATTTCTTCATTTAAGTACAGATGTAATGATTGAGTGGGAGCAAATATATGTGATCTGTGAAGGGAGTTTGGTTTCAAGGCAACTAAGTCATGCCACATTGAAAATAAAATACTGATAACCCTAAATAAATAGAGCAATTGAAAAAAAAATACAGTACATACAAACCAAACACAAACAGAAAGACTAAAATCAACTAACGTTTATTTTTTAAATTTTTAAATTTTTTAAAAATTCTGAAAAATGTTCCTTTGAGATATTTGTTTAAAAACCATCCATCATTAAGTAGAGAATGTCTAAATAAGCATTCAAAGTTTCAATTATGTAGTTACAAAACTATTCCTCCTGATTCATCAATTGACGTCAGAAAAAAATGAAAATGCTATATCGATAAAAGCTGAAAAAGACACTGACAAATGCTTATTAAAAAAAAATTAAAGGTTACTTGAAGAACATTGGATGCATACATCATGAACACATTCCACTCGTTAATTTAAAAAAACAACAATTTAAGTACATAGATATAATTGATAGAATATAAATGAATGCATTTTCCCAACAATCCACTAGCCTCGAGCCTAATAAAAATAATAAGATCATAAAAACTTCGGAATTTTGTTTATGAGACATGTAATAAAAAAAAAAACCATCAAACATTATGTAGAGAATATAATAGAAAAAACCTTGCAAATTTTGAAGCATGTGGTAATAATATTTTTCCTCATAATACATTCGACGTCAGAGATAAATGGAAAATCCTAAGTGGACCACTTTAAAAAGAGAAAAAAAATTCAATTAAGCAATATTAGAAATATAGGAGTCAAATGAAATGAAATTTAAAGCATATCAATGTTAAATTATCATAAAAGATAAGAATTTTCTAGATATTTTTACAAATGTTAAACAATATTATATTTTAGAACATGTTAATGTTTTTTAATAAGAAATCAATAGACTCAGTTTAGGAAACAAAAATCTGCCCAAGAAATATAATAAAAATGGTTATTTACACAATTTTGTAAAATAATTTTCAGCACATTAAAAACATTTACATATTTATAAAAGTAGCTCAAATCTTTCGGAACCAATCATTGCGAAATAGCAGTGAAAATAAATTTACAAGAACAAGTCAAGAATGACAATTATCTCAGCAAGGCCTTTTCAAACCCAGTTGTTGGGTTCAGCTGTCTATGTTCTATATACCGGTATTCACTTTTCTGCGTGTTAACTTGTCCGTGTTTGGATGTGTTATGGTGAGTTGTGGGTTTACTTGGCCTGCGTTCATCTGCGTGGCCACCGCAGCGGACACAAACCATAAAGTTTATGCAGCATTAACGATCAGAAATCTACTTAAAGTAAGCCTATACACGGGTAAGCCGCGGCGACTGCGTTGCTGCCCACAGCCTTACAAAACAGAAACATGGCAAGGCCGTGAAGGCCACGTCGCTCTAGCTATGCCGACGTATTACTTTAGTGTATCAGAGAATGACTTTGGTAATCAGCTCACCAGACCAGGGAAACGGCGCATGGGCAAAAAAAGGTGCGAAGCGAGAGACTCGGCTACGTCATAGAATTCCCCCAACAACAGAGACTGAGAGAGCGACCAATGTCCAAGCGTTGGGTGATGTGTTAAGTGTCCTCATAATGAGCAGATCTGGGAAACGTTTCGAGCGGACCAGGGATATGTTGCGATATGTTAACTTGAAAGTTGTGCCACCCACTAACACTAAGTTTAAAAAAAAACAAAACAAAAAAAACTCTTCAGCTCGCCGAAAATGCCGCCCATCATTATAAATTAAAAAAAAAAGTGGCACCTGTGTGGACCACCTCCTCCACAGCCCCCTTCCTATGCAACTGGATTGACTTTTTCTTGACAATTGTGAGTCATAGTAGGCAAATAAGCTATTTAAATGGTCTGTGGTTGGTCAGCTCTAGTTTGATAGATGACACTTAATTATTTAGATGCCACCTAAGTTGACTCTGGTTTGTGGTGAGTAAAATGAGAGGCAGTGTTAGTGATTTTATGTATCTGGATGGAACCAAGTTGCTTTGTTAGTCGACATCTGTTTGCAATGGTGTTTATTTCGCTACTGACATATATTTCATTACTTTCCCACTTTTTGCCTCTTAGTCTTAGTAAATCACCAGCTATTTATTGAGAAAGAAATCGAAACTGTCACAAATTTTAAGAAAGGAAATTGACAATTTTATTTAAAGTTTTAACAAATATTTCCCACATAACCCCCACCCTCAAAATTCTAACTGCGTTACGTCCGCAATGGATACACAACGGTGCAAAGGAAAAGCAGCGCCCTGGGCGAATGCACCCCCTGATATTGAGGTCCTTTGCGAGTACCTCCTTTACATTGCTGTGCATGGATCCAGTGGACTAGAAAGAAATATCAGACAAAGTAGATAGATCTATACAATTTTTAAAAAATTATTTAAATCTAAATATATCCAATTGGGCACCTTTTATAACGTATCTTTGAAGACAGAAGAGTTCTCCTTGTTTTCCCACAATGGCGTCGTAGTGTGAAAAAAGATTCATGAACTGTAGGCTACTTTTTTTTTATCTTGTTCAATTTTGTTAAATGGTTATTGTACATGAACAAAAAGACGCTATTTTAGGCCTTTAGTTCCATCAGGGGAAAAGAAAGTTTTAATTTTCTATCACTAGAAATAATCAATCGCGCTTAAATATTTCTTCTGTTGCTATTCTTGATTGCTTGACCGGGTGCCCGGTAAGTTCAAAATTGGTTGGGTTTTTTTTGCATCGTCAGCAGTTTTAGGTAGATAAATATTGGGTAAATTTATGCAGTTGGAGCCTGAATTTACCGCCCGCTTTTGGAATCGTCTGGAAAGTCAGGGCGAAAGGAGTGTGATAGTTTGGCTCATGAGTACCGGTTTCATTGCAGAAATTGCAGATTCAGATAGATACCAATGTCCCCATTGTAAGAAGGGTATGAAATTGTGTGCATGTGCAAATGGCCCAAATGCTTCAGATGGGTTTGCATGGCAATGTGGTGACAAAAGTCATGGCAATATTGTGCGTAGTTTAAGGAAGGGGCCGTGTTTTAGTGACAGTAGATTGATGTGTGACATTATGTTATTGACACATTTTAGGTTAGGTTAAGAAAAATGCCTTTGGGACATATTGCGAAAGAAGTAAGCATTTGTCGGGGTACCGTAAAAGACTGGGTCAGCTTTTGTGGTGAGGTCTGCGTGGAAGCGTGTATTGTGATGAGTGAGAGTTTAGGAGAAGTGGGCAAAATTGTGGAGATAGATGAATCCAAATTCGGCAAGCGTAAGTATCATAGAGGCATACATACGCGTAGAAGCAAAATAGGTGTTTGGTGGGATTGAAAGAGGATCAAATAAAACCTTTTTCAGAGTTGTTGAGAACCGCAGTAAAGACGTCCTCCTGGCAATAATTAAAGAATGAGTGCAGCCAGGAACCACAATAATTTCTGATTGTTGGAGGTCTTACAACTGTAGGGTTTCACCACCTGATGGTGAACCATACAATTGAGTTCAAACACTCTGAAACGGGCGCGCACACCAACACCATAGAGGGCACCTGGAGTGCAATTAAACGATCTCTGCCCACAAGAACCTGTCCTGGGGAGGAGCAGTTCAACTCATATTTATTTGAATATATGTGGCGACGCTTATGTGGTAATAGAGTTTAAATGAGAGAATTTTTAAATGCTATAAAAATTGTCTATCCTCCCCAAAAACAAGATTCTGATGCATAAGGAGTGAGTAAAAAATTATTGAAATTTCGTTGATTTTAAAAAAAATTTTGCTCGGGATAGATATAGGGTTAAGGTTAGGGTTTTTAATAACATGTGTTTGCACTACTTTTTTAGCTGCCATCTTGGTTGACACTGCACGTGACTTCACGTGTTGTGTCAACCAAGATGGCGGCCATTGAGAAAATAGTGGCATCCACAATGACCATTTACCAACGCTTGGATAAAGGGATAGGTGAGTGTGTCAAAGGCAATAAAAATTCGAATGCCATAAAAATTTCACCTCAACCTATTGTATTGATGGTAATGATTATCATATTGTTGCTTTGTGCGTCACAATGAAGTTTCTAGATGCGTCAACAGTAATATTTAGTCTAGTTGCCCTCGCAATAACTTCACTCGACCATCCCCTTTTTCTGCTACCAGGCGTGTGATGTAGTTTTGTTACATAATAATTTTTTCGCCAGAACCGCAGCAATTGTGAAAACGGAGAAAATTAGAGAAAGTTTTTAAAATAAAATACATTATCCAACGGTTCTGCACTGGGAAGTTGGATTTGGACATATTTTTTAATATCTAGTTAGTCGCATTTGAAATATTGAAATATTTTTTTAGAACTCACAAATCAGCTCTATCACTTAAACAATATATCCCCTCAACGACTTGTTGTAGTTATTGAGTGTCGAAATGATTGCAAAAAACATTTTGAAATCAAAGCCTGTAAGTCCTTTAAAGAAGCACTGAGTAAAAAGTACATCCTTGACATCTTTTTGTCAAATATTAAATTCAAAATCACTTTTCCAAAATCAAGTAGCTTGTTTAGAAGCTATGTTTTAATAAAATAAAAAGAGCAAATTTCTGAGTGCAGCTTTAAAGAGGATTTCATTAATATCTTTATTATTTAATTTTATTTTATTCATATCAGATATAAAATGTGGCAGAGATATAGCAACAGCTATGATTTTAGAAATGTCTGCAATGACTATGAAGAAATTAGCCATAAGGATGCCGAGATTGCCATTCAATATTGCTACTGATGGTAGTAAAGACTCAGACAAAAAGCAGTACTCTCCAGAGGTCACCATTGAAGGATAGGGTGGCCTTGTAAATTCTCATCTCCTAGCTTTGTCGGTGTACAAAGCATCCTCGGCCACAGGACAGAATATATATTAAAGATCATGGCCGATGAATTGAATTCACAGGGCATTTCATGGGTAAACTGCATTGCATTTGGCTGTGACAATGTCAATGTGATGACTGGCCATTACAATGGGTAAACTGCATTGCATTTGGCTGTGACAATGCCAATGTGATGACTGGCCAATACAATGGAGTATACAGTTTTATTAAAGGAGAGCAAGAAATTTATCAGGTCAATGTGATGACTGGCCATTACAATGGGTAAACTGCATTGCATTTGGCTGTGACAATGCCAATGTGATGACTGGCCAATACAATGGAGTATACAGTTTTATTAAAGGAGAGCAAGAAATTTATCAGGCATGACGCTGCCTCCATCTGGTGCATCTTGCAGCTAAAAAGTGGGGCTTCCTGTCTATACCCAGTTGAGAAGGTCCTGGTTGACGTTTGTTACTTCTTCAAGAAAAGTTTGAAGAGACAGTGTGAATTGAAAAACCTGCAAGTCCTGTATGGTGCAGAACAGATGAAAAGTATCAAGCATGCATTCACCAGATGGCCTAGTATTTCAAGATGCCTAAAAAGATTGTTTGAAAACTGGGACCACTTTATGCACTTTTTTTTATGAATCCAAATATACAAATTCCAAACCAAATAAGAAACCACATGATGGGCAGACACCTGCTGTGTTGGAAGGACATTGCACAACTTATTCTGTGAAGCAGGTTGATGCCATTTATGACTTTTTGCGGTCACCAACAAATCAAATTAACTGCTATTTCTTGTCTTACACACTGAAAGTTTATGATCAGATGAGATGAATTTTTATATTTCATGAGTCTTGAATGCTGGATAATTTTACTCACATTTCATTGGACCAGCAATATTTTCTTACGATTCATTTAATTTTGTGCAAAGTTGTCTGTAGTGGACATTAGTAATTTTGTATTATTTACCTTAACATACTGTTGTATTTAATAGTATTTTTATGACACATGGTTATTTTTACAGGTACTTGTCCAACTGCAGACAGAAGAAGCCATGATCATCATGCTGAAGGAGAACCCCTGCAGCCTAATTGGTGACTTGTACAGCAGATTTCTCTTGCCAACAGCAGTTAATGGTATTGACCAGATGAGCTTGTGTAGATTGGTTATGTTAATGTATGCATTTATGTTGTAGTTAGTTGGACAAATTTAATACATTTCTTTTGTTTTAAATTATCATCTAAATGGTTTATCATAATAACTTCAGTACTAGTTTATAATTTTTTTTGTCTTTCAGTTCCAATACAAGCTAAGAAGCAGTCAGAAAGATGATGCTGACCTGATTGTTGGATCTCAGGCAAAGACCATGCTGCAAAACAAAGAAAAGTACAGCCCCAGAGACAAGGGGGTTGTGGAGTTTTTTGCTTCTGTTGGAAAATATTTTGAGATGGTGCTTGACTACCTTCTAAAAAAGACTTCCCTATCAGATCCTGCACTTCAGAATGCTTCTGTATTTGATCCAAAAAGGAGGTTAAACAACACCAGCTAGAATACTTCCTTACCAGATTCCCCATTCTGATCCCCAGAGGGACTGATGTTGACACCATCTATGAAGAGTTTGATAGGCATCAGCAGAGGAACATTGAGGATGGGGTAAGAGTTGACAGGATTTGGCAAACAATTTGCCAAAAGCACCCAGCCCTTAAGAATCTTGCCCATGTAGTGAAAGGGATCCTCACCATACCTCACTCCAGTGCTGCGTGCAAGAGAATATTCTCTATGTTCCTGAAAACATGCACAGACCAAGGAACAAAATAATAGCCCAAAAACAACAGAGGAGAGAAAATCAGGAAGCTGCTTGGACTTGGATGAAACTTTCAGTGCAAAAGAACTCCAGCAGCTTAAAAGTTCAGCAAGCGTCATCAATACACAAGGTATTTAAATATTTATAAAATGTGTACTCAGTTAAAGAATGTGCCCCTTTTATTGCTACGAGTGTACTAATTTGTTCAGTATTGTACTATTCTGAGACAATATTGTACTATTTTGAGATTGAATAGTACTATTTTTTGAGTTCCTGGGGAAACAAGTCTGGTGCATGAGTATAATATAAGCTTTAATTAAATGATAATATAATTCGTTACTTTTTTCTCGGGGGGGGGGGGGGCGACGAAGATTTTATAAGGCTAAAGCATCTAGACCTAGATGAGCCACACAGTGTGATCTGACTATGATAAAAACATCATGTTTTTGGCTCTTTAGGGTTAACAACACATGGTCAAGGGCTTGCCAATAAGCATTACATTAAATTTACAATTTATTTACAACTGTAGGATGTTATAAACTATAATTATCATAAGGCAGATATTTTATTTTTTTTTAAATAATACAATTTTGTTAACATTCTCAATTTTTAGTTTTATAGTTAATGAAAATTCACAATATTTATTTTTAATCTCAAATGTATTAAAATAAATAGTCAGTGTAAAAATGTATAAGTGTGTTTGTATGACAAAGTCAGAATTAATTTGTCATACAGAATAGAGAACACTTTCTTCAATGAGTGACACTCAAAGTGAAGGAGTTTACCATCAGGGTCCCATTTGGATAGCTCTGCTCAGGACCATAAAAGTTACCCATGATGTTTTACCATTGCAGCTTTATTGCTACATTTGAACACTATAAGATAAGGTAAGATAAGATTATTTCCTTTATCCAAATAATATGTTTTGATTACATTGTATCTATTCATTTTTAGCACATTTCCAGCAAATATTCTTTCTAAGACAAAATTTTTAAACCAGGGCAATTTAAACACATCTGATGTGGGTCTCAAGTGCAATAATCAGGCATCATATACCACAAAACTTCACTCCCTTAGTGACAATATTAACTTTAATTAAGAGCGATTGTTTGATTTTGTTAAAGCCAGAGGAGCACTCTGTTAAATTCGAACAGACTGTTGAACAAATAAGTGCATAACTTTCAGTGTTAACTTTGAGGGAAAGAATTCACCCTGACTGAGCTCATCTTAAGTATCTGTCGTGTCATGTTTAAAACAGAATGTTTACTTAATGAACTTGAATAATAAGTTTATACTAGAGGTGTGATTAGAGTATTAAATATAGATTTGAAGTATAGTTAGAATATTAAATTTAGACAAGAAATATGGTTAAAATATTAAGTTTAGAATAGAAGTGTAAATTATGTTTAAAATTGTATTCCTCCAGATGAGTCTCCTCTCAAATTTGGTTGGTTGAATGTATTAATGAAAGCCATGGAGATGACCAAACTGGACTTTAAAAATTTTACATGAAGATGTCAGAAGTAAACATTGAAAACTTCACATGCAGATGACCAAGATGGACATTGTAAACTTCACATGAGGATGTGAGAACTGGACTTTGAAAATATCACATGCAGATGACCAAGCTAGAAATTGAAAACTTCATATGAAGATGTCAAAACTGGACTTAAAACTTTACCATGACAAGGATGACCAATTGAAGTAGGTTAAATATCACATGCAGATGACCAAGCTAGAAATTGAAAACTTCATATGAAGATGTCAAAACTGGACTTAAAACTTTACCATGACAAGGATGACCAATTGAAGTAGGTTTTTTAAAAATTGTGCCTACAATCAAACAAAACAAAAAAAACAAAAAAAAAACAACAATAAAACTACAACTATAATACTAAGTTTAACAGCATTCTAAAGATTAATTCATATGAACATTATGATTATTGGTAGTATTACGTAGGTGAAGACATTACCTACAGAAATACAGAGGATAATATCTTACTATTACAGTAAAACAGTTTTGCGACCTTTAAATTGCCATTGAAATGAGTTACAAGTTGAAACGTTATTTGGTGGGGGTCTTAAAACAGAGGTAGGACATTTTCAAAAAAACGACACTTAGAAAGTTAAGTAAACAAGTAAAAAAAATACACATACCATTAAGTATAGGCACCATCTTACATTCAGAATTATAGATTAAACTCTGTCTCGCAACCAATATAAACTCATATTGTCTCTAAACTCTGTCTCACAACCAATATAAACTCATTGTCTCACAACCAATACAGTCATTATCTTCCTATTCCTCATTAATTCCAATGCTGGTTTGGTAGTTGTTTGGTAAGTGCTGAGTACATGCTTAGAGTTATAACTATTTATGTATAAGATAAGCGCATTAATATTGTTGTAATTATTTTTATTCCGTCATTGAATAGTTTTTTTTATTGAAAGAAATCTGTTATTTCTGTTTGTTTTCATGATCCCCCCACCCGTGCATGTTCTTTTAGTATGTCTCTTTGAACATCAGACATGGTGTCAGCAAGGTCTGAAAGGCCCCTGCTCAGGCCATAACTGGCCATCTCCTTGGAGTATTTCAAAAGACAAATTTACGGTACAAGCGTTATTTCCCCTTCACTACTTCCTAGCTGCTTTAGTGCATCGCCTGCTGTTAAAAGTCGTAAACAAAACTGTTTTCTCCAAGCCCACAAATATAGCATTGCTTTGTAATCTGACTTTTTCAGGTGCTAGGTCGTAAAATTGAATTATTTTAAGCTTGCAAGTCCCGTTTTTGAGGGAGTCGTTTAAGAGAGGTCTTTATATATTACAAAGCATTGGTGAATTTTTTTCGGTCATATGTTGGAGGAAGTCATTTAAGAGAGGGTTTCAAAACGGAGGTTTTAACTGTATTGGAAAGACTTTACCATCACCTAGACAGCTCTAAAAAATATGATATGAAGCATAAACCCATCCAGCATAGATGGGACACGTTAACCTTGGTCGGCAACTCATCTAAGAAGGAAACTCTAAATTCAAAACCGGAGATGGCGCCCCCTACAGGCGAAAAACAATGAATCATTCCGACAACCCCTGCGACGCCCCGGATGCCATCACTGAGAGCGCAGTGATCATGCTAAAATAGCATATAAGTATCCAATCAATCAATCTTTGACTTCTCATCAGCATTTAACACTATCCAACCACACCTTATTAAAAAGCTTTATATGAACTTTTTAACAAATATTTCAAGTTGAATGACCAAATACCCGAAACTGTACAGTCTATATGAGGATCTCACGCTAGTAGCAGAAATAAAAAAAGGGCAGGCTACGCTGGGCAGGACACTTAAAGAGAATGCCAAATGAAAGAAGAGTGAAGCGGGTACATCACCAAACCCCAGAGGAAAACGGCTCAAAGGCAGACCTAGGCTTAGATGGATGGATGATTTGGAAAAAGATCTACAGCAGCTGGTAATCCAAGCATGGAAAAGAAAAGCATTAATTAGGTCTGAGTGGAAGGAAGGAAGTAGTGAGACAGGCCAAAGCCCTACATGGGGCATAGCGCCACAAGGATGGATGGATGACATTGCATGAACACAGCCAAATTTTTTATTAAAAAAATCAACCAAAGACTTTTCTATCTTTAAAAAATGTACTATTTCGGTGTAAACAAACAAGTTATTAACTTATTATACAATGCAACAATTGGAAGCCTTATAAACTTCCCATTACAGCTCTATCACCTCCATCTACAAATTTGCAGGTGCAGTTTCCACATCTATGACATAGGTTGACTTGGTTCAACATTGCTTGGCAACAAGAACAGGGAGACACGTTGCATGTGTGTCTTCCTTAAGCACAGCTTCACTTGAAATACCTTCACTGCATCAGGCACATCAGTGATCAAGTGGTCCCGTGCCTGGAGCTGCGGGTTCAAGTCGCTTTTTATTTTTAACCCGAAAAACTGTGGGGTCTTTCCCAATGCTGTTCATGAATTTCATCAATCAGCTGGAAAAATCTACTAAGAACTTTTATCAGACTTAGCCACCGCACCTCTGTAACTGTATGATATGGCATGTCGCCGAACTCTTGAAATATTGAAATTACCTGTGATTTAAACCTTTGGCTCTCATAAAGTTGACAGTTTGTGTAACAGTGCTCATTACACCTTCCATGTTGAGGACTTTACCACACAGCGATCCTTGGTGTATGATGCAGTGATATGCTATCAATCCACCAGTAAATTTATCCTGCATTTTTAACCACATCCTTCCAACTAACTAGTCCCCTTTTTTCGCTGTTCATCGCCAGTGCTCCATCTGTTGTAAGTCCAGCTAGTTTGTCCCAAGGCAGGTTCATGTCGGTTAAACTTTGACATTAAACTGGAGACCACTCCACAGATGAAGATAGCGAGCTGTGCAGTGTCAGTCAGCTGTGCAGTGTCAGTCGTGTCATTACTTTCATCGACAGCAAGTGAGAATGCAACAAAGTGTTTCTCTTTTTTGATCAGCTAGTGTTTTCACATCAGTGGCCATCTCACAAGCCCGATCAGCATCAGTATTTCTAAGGCTTACATTTGCAAACATCTGCTTTTTGTCTGAACACAAGACGTCACGCACTTTTATCATGCAGCACTTCACAAGCTCCTCCTGTAAATGGTTGGCCTGATTTTGCAAGCTCTTTCACCACAATAAAACTTGCTTTCACAGCAGCTTCAGTATGTGATTTTGCTTTGGTGAAAAACATTCATCTTCAATTCTTCTACCTTCTGTTGCTTCTACTCTGCATTCAGGAATTTTAACTTGTCTTGATGTTTAGTCTCAGATTATATTCCTTGATCACAGCCACATTATCTCCACAAAGTAGGTACAGATTGATAACACGTTAGCCATAGCAGGAAAGTGTGATGTAATATCCAGGCTCTACACCACTTTCATTTCTTATGCGCCTATCCAAAATGAGCAACTGAATGTTGCTAGGTTACTGTAACGACAAACATCCACTCACTACACAACTTTTACTGTCGCTTATTTTGATAGAAAAAGCGAGAATGCTCTCAGGTAGCCTATCCTTGGACAATGCAGATTATTAGGGAATATGATTTGCACTTTATATCGCAGGGCCATTAAAAATATTTGAGCCTAAAATTCTCTCTCATGCCTGATATAATTGTACGCTGGCCCTAATGTGGCCTTAAGTTTGACACATATGATATAGGAGTACTTTTTTTCTTTAATTTTACTAAAGCTTCTTTTGTTAAAGTGTTTTTTTTTCAGATGCATAACTTTGATGTAGACATTGCAGTCTTTGTTACATGTAACAATAACCAACACATATATTTTCATCTTCTATGAGTCTTACAGCTAAAGTGAAGTAGATGAAGTACATGAAGCAGTTGAAGTAAATGAATAAAAATATTATTGTAAAGGGAAAGTAAATAATATTATTTTTAATATTTTGTTTTTTCACTTCCAGGTTAATGCATTCTACACAAGTGACTTGGCGTTGAAAACCAAGACGTTTTAGTAAATCTATATCACAGATTCTTGGCTGACAGCTGATTGTGCACCATATCATCTTGGCTGACAACTGAATGTACACCACGCCATCTTGGCTGACATCATAATGTACACCACACCATCTTGGCTGACACCTGAACACACACCACATCATTTTGGCTGACATAATGTACACCACACCATCTTGGCTGACTCCTGAACATACACCACATCATTTTGGCTGACATCTGAATGTACACCACACCATCTTGACTCTCATCTGAGTGTACAACACACCATCTTGGCTGACACAATAATGTCTTAACCCAAGTAAACAAATTTACCAAATTATTAATAAAATAAATTTCTACTAACACACAACTAAAATTTTTAGACTTTTCAATCAACCTGTTCATTGTTTCAATTACTCAAACTTTAAAATTAATGGTTTTAAACCTATGTTATTTTTCATTTGTAATTCAAATAAATGTCACCTTGTTGCTGTATGAATGTGCTGCTCCACAAAAACTAATAATATAGACTTTTTAATTACCCAACCTGTCTTGGCATGAAGACTGAATGATACAATGTATTACTTTGACCAGTTGGTTCAAATAGACTGATGAGCTGAATGAATCACCATAATGCTCAGTTCACACGATCAAATTCTCATCAAATTTTGGTTCATACATTTGATTCAATTTTTGTATGAAGCCTTGTCATAACTTTCAATTAATGAAATAGCGAAATGAGGTATGTGGAAGCTTGAAATAAGATAACAGGACAAAAAAAAGGACGTTTCGGCATAAAGCCTTCCTCAGCCAACACTTTCAAATCACTATTTGATCAAATTTTGATGGCATGCAAATTTCTTAAAATCTGTATGTTTATGCAACCTCCATATCACATGAACAAACACTAAGAAGAATTTCATCAAGCTAGGTCACTAGGTCGTGTTTACATTGACTAAGCTAAGTTATCAAAACAACAGCAGCCTCCAAGTAATAATAATGTACTTAATTTAGAAAAAGATGTAATAGAAAAATTAGACAATAAATCGGCGAAGGGCATGATGTAATTGAAAGGTATTTATAAATAGGCTTATTACTTGTACAGCATATATACTATAACCCTGTAGCTGTAACACTAATGACTACAAGTACTTCCAATTGGATCAATGAGAAATTTTACCAGCTCAAGCTCCAGGCAAAGAAAATATTGCTCCTGGGCTCCGTAAACCTGATTACAAATAACAATTAGAAATTTAATTCTCCTAGCCCCACCTCCCTTTTTTGTTTTCAGTGCTATTATAGCAAATGGGTGCCCCCTTGATTAAATTAAAAAGTTCAACTTTTAAATTTTTTTAACTTACTATAGGCGCAGTATAGGTTAGGTATTATATTGTTCTTCTGTGGCGACCCCTTAGGTCCACTTTTGAATAATTTCCACAGAAAAAGTAAAATCTTATTATATTATTGTTTGAGTCATGCTATAGACTTTTTTTTTGGTAGAATGTAGAAAAACTTGACTTTAGATATAATAAATATTTAAATAAGGACCTTCAAATGAGATAGAATCATAGTAAAAAGCTTACATTTCTCAAAAATGCTGTTACATTGTACAAGTATAGTAAAGCTCTCCTGAACATTCATAAATAAAAGTTCATTAATAAAAAAAATAATCAATATAATTTTTAAATTGATTTAATGGGAATTTTATGGGCTATTTGACAAGTTATGAGATACCGGTAGTTAAAAAGAGAATTAGCAGTACTCCTCTTCTCAGTCTGATCAACTGCCAGTGGAAAATAGACCATTACCTATTTCTTTCCATTTCTTCCATTCTCTAGATATCTTCTCCAGCTCATGACAATTTTTATAACCCGGTATATTTTTGTTGACATCCCTTTAACAAGTTTAGGGAAATCATTCCTGATTTATGCATTAAAATGAACAGAACGCTCATTTGTAGTACACTGCATTAGATTTTAAAAATTATCTTGAGTACAATATGTATACTTTTTATATACTGGTACTCTAATTTAAACTGTAAAAGATAATATTTTAGGGAATGGTAATCTCCTTTTAAAAATAACTTCCAGATAAAACACCTGATTTAAAAGATACAAAACAAGTTCAATCACAGATTTCACAAGAACTCAGAAACAAATTGGTATAAATTTTATTAAAAAATAGGCAGTGCTGAATGAAGTTATCAATAAGCACTACCATTAGTTGCAGTATTTGCATATTTGAAAATAGGATATCACAATCATCTTTGACGATAGAAATCTTGTCATTTCATCGTCTCTCAAGTTAAGGTATTTTAAATGTGGCTCTAGTGTGTTTAATAATTTCTGGAGAAAAAAAAGATGCATTTTATTTATTACTCATAAAAATATATAAAATATATACATTATAAAGTTATCACACAAACACTCATTTTAAAGCATAAACATTTATATTTCCCAGTTATCATATGTAACGTTTATAATGTAATAATACTTGGAAACGTGAGCTAATGTATTTTATTTCTTCAGTGCAAGTGATGATTTGCCAATGTAACTATCTCATTCACCTTTACAAACGACTGTCTCTTTCTCCGCCAAGAAGTAATAAGGTCCAATGAAAATTACACAGTACTTTATTAAGATATTTGATAAATACATCACATGGTTCCTTGACATCAGAATTGTTCGAACATTTATAGTGTAATATGAAAAATATATATCCATACACTTACAAAATCTTACAAAAATGTATCTAATAATTAATTCATTAAATCCATCTGAAAAATACAACATGTCAACCTTCTCCATTAAAATTATGTCGTTCACTCCCTTCACTCAAGAAAAAATGAATTCTCCATACACTATAAAAATTAGTTCCTTTTTTCTCGAGTTTTGATTCTTTTCCTTCAAATCACTTTGCCTTTGTGCCGTGAGAGCAAATGTTAGTGCCGTGAGAGCAAATGTTAGTGTCCTGTGAAAAAAATCCATGTCATATGAATAAGTAACATGGTCTGTTACACACATTACTGATACTAAAAAATAAATATAGAATAACTATAGTATGGTATCCACATAAGTTCAATATGTTTTATGTTTTTGTCATTTTCTTTATACTCAATTTGTCTTGACCAAAAATCAGCAACAATGTTGTTTTTGGCTTTTATTGATTTTATTTCAATTGATAGAGTATTAAAGACTATCTGTTGATCTTGTTATTGGCTATTCTCTTTCTGTTTAGTGCCATTAATGGTTTATGATCTGTTAAGAGACTAAACTTTCTTACTTAGAATTTGATCAAATGTTGAACAAAATCTCAACAAAGAAACCACACACAAAATAGTGCCTTCATACTAAAATTTGAAGCATATTGAAGAAATTTGACAGGAATTTGATCGTGTGACCTGAGCATTACCCTGTCAGTACATATTAATGTATTTAAAGTTATTGATGTTGTCACAATCTAAAGCTAAATAAATTTAAATATTAACTTAAATTTAAATAACATCACTAGGCAATGTTTCAACTTGTGCATTCATTTCGAACATCACTGGACAATTATTCAACTTGTGCTTTCATTTAAAAACCTCACTAGACAAAGATTCAATAAATGCATTCATTTCCAAAATCACTAGACAATTGAATAGCACAAATCATTAGAGTCGTATAACTAGACAAGTTACTAACAAACAAATCATTAGTTACACATGACGAGACAATTATTAATCAAATAACTAGTGACACATCATTGTAAAAGTTACTAACAAGTTACTAACAAATACTACAGACATGTGTCTAAGGCTGGAAAGCTTAACAATCAAATCATATTTATTACAACACTAATAAAGAATGTACTAAGAACTATATTAATAGTTTTTAGTTAATGGACAGAGGTGGCTTTGACTGAATGATTGATTTAACAAAAGCACATGAGTAGTAAATTTGAATTTTTTTGATGATTATGATTAGGTTTTCACCTATAGCAGGTAATTAGGGGTGGCGAATTTAAAAAACAAAAGTAGGATGGGGGAGGGATGTTTGATTGAAGCCATTAAATACTTTAAAAAATATTCTATCTTCAAAAGATTGCTATAGTATTTATGACTATTTAAAACAATTTTCAAAGAACAAATAAAACAGTCTCACTAAACATTAAATTATTTAACACCAAAAACAGTTTGTAGCAATTAAAAGTTTATGTTCACAATGTGCTTTCGATTCACCAAGATGACCCATAAGGTGAAAAGAAATCCCAGTGTCAGGGGATAAAAGAACCAAGTGGAGCATGATATAAGAATAACTCTAGAATTATCAATTTTAGCATTATCAGAATGTTTGAATTTGAACTTTCTATGTGAGCTCTTTTGAATGATAGCCTGCAAGGCAAAGTTGGGTAATATGTTCCCAAATCAAAGGTTATTAATTTTTATCAATGCTAACAAGTGTAAAGGAACTGACCTTACTAGTAAGGTATAAACTAATTTGAAATTTTAAAAATAATTTAACAATCATAGGGTATAAATCTCTGTTACCATAAATTTCATATCAGTTTATAAATATTAAAAATAGAAAGTATTTTTAATATTTTCTTGATAAATTATTTACACAAAAATAAAACATGCTTTAAAATCAAATTTACAATAACAAAAATTGAATTTATTATAATGATGAACAGGATATCCCAGAAGAATTCTTTTTATAAGTATAAAAGTCATTTTGACAACTTCTATTAAAATGTATATTAAAAAGTATTTTAAATATTTAAAAAAATTAAAATTATTTCAGAAAAGTAACAGGTGCACAAATGCAATTATATTAGCTTAAGAATTTAGTGTTAACTAACTGAACACCGGTAACATAAAGTCTGAAATAGAGATACTTTGCCCGCTCAATTTTGCGAAATACGGTCAAAGGGAAGCAACCATTAAAATAAACAGATGTTTTAAAGACGACAGCGATAACTCCCCATTAATTAGTAACGGTAATTTTATGTATTCGCTTCAACTTCAAGAAAGTTAACTCTTGTGACCTTGGTGAAAGATCGTATTAACTTGGTTACTGTTCCTAATTCTTTATGAAAGTATGGGAACTAACTGCTGTCACCTTGATGGACAAAATAATTTTTTGAGTTGCCTCTAATTGAGTACTCTTTTATAACAAAAGTTTTTTTTTTAATCAACATAAATTTATTAGCTTTCCTTAGAAAAAGAATTCTTTTGTGGTTTGAATACATGTTCCTAAATTATTTTGTTGACTATAAAGATAACTTTGTCAGTATTTTTCAAGATACAAGGCAAACATTGGTAAATTTAAAGGACGAATGCCACTATTTTATCGAATTTCACGAATGTATCCCTAAATCAAACCCCAACCTGAACCCTAATAGATCCCTATGCCTAACTAACCTGTAACCTGTACCCTAAATTTAAATGGATCCCTCACCTCAACCTAACCTAAACTAAACCCTAATTCAGTGCAACTATAATAAACACCTAAAAAGACACCGTGGCATTCATCCTTTCAATTAGCCCAAACATTAGTTTGTTGTTCTGAACTGTTGTGTGTGTGAGGTGGGGGTACTGTGTGAAGTCAAATTATGTATTATAGTATAGTATAGGCACTATAGTCTATAGGTATAATTTAATTAAGATTAATTACATTAAAATCAAGCTATTTAATTTACTAAATTTAGTTTTTTAAAGAACAAAGCGGTTATTCGTACCCAGGTACCAGAAGTTAGAGGTTTGGATTAAAAAATTATTTAAAATTTTATTGTTGGGTTTGTAAGACAAAAGGAGGTATTGAATGGACTATATGTTTGTAAACTTAATTCTTCAGTTTAACTGCAATAAACTACCACTAAAAATGATGTCCTAATAGCACTGAGTCAAAATGGACCCAGACACGCAGCGTCGCCATTCTCACCCGGGTACCATTAGACTCAAGCTATTCGGATGTCATTTGTGGTTGTTTATTTTAGTAAAACCGAAGAAGTAAGTTTACAATCGTATCCCAATCTCTCACTTCTGCACCCGGGTACGAATAGTCACAGCTTTTAAAGAATGTCAATGTAAATATATATCTATTCAAACCCTTTCCATCGCAACTGCCTCATTTTCTGTTTCGGGTTGATCCTGAAGTATAGGCCAAAACGTGTCAAAGTGTCCTCGTTTTATAGCCATTTTCATTGTTTCTATAGTATAGTAGTTACTATCCTAGTGTCTCATTTTTATTTTACTTAGTTTACATGTTTTTCATAATTGTAAAGCGCTTAAAAAATGCCTAAATAAATAAATAAATACACCCGGAGACAGATTGTGATTGCTGGTATCTTGAGTCTCCTTTTTAATAACCTTTCTCATACTCGCCCTCATCCACGAGGTAGTTGGAATTAGCACCTTGGCCTTGGTGGTTGCAATTATATAAAGTATATAATATAAAGCATGCGAAAGTGACTAATTTTTAAAGATTTTTGTCCAGTCCCAAGAATAATTTAATAGAAGGAAAAAACGTCTAAACTGGCTTATGAACATTATTGTTTGGTTGTTATTTATTGATTATTTGAGTCTGTGTAATCCATAAAATTAATTTTAATTTTTGACAATAAATAAATACAGTGGAACCTCTCATAACGAGCATAATTTGTTCCAGAATCTTACTCGTTAAGCGAAACACTCGTTAAACGAAACAATTTTCCCCATACAAACCTTCCCTGTTGGTGCAGTCAACTATTGTTTGTGTTATTTTATCATTAATATTCTGAAAAATTGCTTCAGTGGGAGATAATACGCGATCTATGAAGGGAGTTCGGTTTCAGGTCAATTAAATCATGCCACATATTAAAAAAGAAAAATAACAAAGAGAGTGATATAAGACTATGGGGGTAACCCATCCAGTTGCCAGGAATTACCAGAAACACTTTTTCCCATTATTATAAGTGTACGGTTGTGCTATACCCAGTCACTAGGGACAGGGTATACTATCTATATGTTATTTGGGAAAGTGTTAAATGATATTTCACCATTTTAGTTTATCTTAAATGCAATTTTTGTTTAGTTTGATTTGCATTAGAAAATTTTGAGGAGAAATAATACCAATTACCAAACCACTGGTAATAGTAATTATTAAATTATCACAAGTAACTAGTACAAGACAAAAATTAGTACACTCAAAATATGGAGGAAAAAGGCTAACTACTTGTAGTACTAACAACTAATTTAATTTTTTAAAGTAGTTATTTACTGATACTGTAGTCTATTCTAACTTATTAACATTAAGTTCATTGTAGTTATTAGGAAATAACATTAAATGAATAATTACTTGATACATTGCCACTCAAAAAAGCTGGTCTGCATGACTGGGTTGAATAGATTCTTGACTTAATACTAAAGTGATAACAACAATTACTGTCGAAAAATAGTAGGCCTAGAGATCACAATCTTAATTTTATGAGAATATTAAATTAAATTTGTTGTTCAGTACTTCACTTAAAAAATTTCAAGGGCAGTTGAAAGGATTTTCTTTTGACAGTCTTACTAACATATAAAATTTGTAACACTAATGTCACCGAAGAATTAAAAAGTTATAGACAATTATAAATAATAATAACATAAATCATTAAAAATATATCATAAATTGCTAAAGTTTTTAAATCAAACATAAATATTCAGGCCATACAAAAATAGGGGAATAAGTTAAGTGGGAAATATTGTTTAAGGTACATTGAGAGGTACAGTAGTCATGATAAATATTCTTTTGGGTACCGGTACCGTACATTGAGAGCTCCGGTAATGATGAGAAATATTTTTTTGGGTACGTGGAGAGGTACAGTAGTCATGGGAAAATGCAAGACACTGAACTTATTAGTTTTAGAAACATTGACCATTTTTGTGATGGAGAAATGATTTCATAGGACTAGCTTTATACCTTGCCATCTCAAATATATCTGACTTGATTTACATAAGATAAACAAAACTTAGGACTTAGTATATAAAAATATATGGAAATATAGGTCAAAATGCCTTCTTCATTAACATCAGAATGTAAATATTTAATCTAAGGAAATGAGCTAAACCAAGTATGCGAAAATCTGAATAAAAGGATGCAACAAAAAACGAAACGTGTTGACAAGAATACTCCTTCAGTAAAGAAAGTACAATAAATAAAATATATAATAAAAATAAACATTTAGCTTCAATGTGGTATCCTAGAGGACAGCAAGCGGACTGTAAAATAAATCCTTTATCATTAATTTTTGAAGTTTTTTGTTTTGTTTAGTAAGCCCTGGAATCTATAAAACAAAGCTTCAAAATTTGGTTGCCCAAGAGATTATTGAGGCCATGGGCTTACGTCTAGTTAGCCTATAATCTGACCATTTCAAAAATACAGAATACACAATATAAAATTAGACAAGCAAGTTTATAATTTCTCTATTTACAGATTGTTTCTGTCAACACATTGGATGATTTCCTTGTTCCTATCAAACACTGGATGATTTCCCTGTTTCTATCAACACATTGGATGATTTCCTCCAAGATGTGATCTGATAGGAAACAATTTCTCTTGATTTCATGGTTCATTGACCCAGGTACTGAATATCTATTAAGTAGATCTAAATGTATTTCCAGTTTTTAGTTAGTTTTATTTTAAATGAGATTTAGTAAGTTTTTTTTATTGAACCCAAATGATACTCAGTTTGAAAGAGTGAGAAATAAAGACAAAAATATGCCATAATATATTGGAAACTTAAAAAATATAGAGTAAAATATTTTTGATATTATTCTCAATTTTAATTTTGGTCATCAGAAATGAGATGCATCCATAATTGGGTACAACTGAGGTACTACAATCATTATTTGGTACCATACAACTGAGATACTACATCCATAATTGGGTACACCTAAGATTCATCTATGATTGTGTAACACTGAGATACTTCATCCATGATTGGGTACAACTGAGGTACTACAACCATGATTTGGTACCATACAATAATCCATCATTGGGGTAAAAATGATATACATCCATGATTGGGGTAAAATTGATACATCCATGATTGGGGTACAATTGATATACATCCATGATTAGGGTACAATTGATATACATCCATGACTGGGTACACTGAGATACTACATCCATGATTTGGTACAGCTGAGATTCATCTGATTGTGTAACACTGAGATACTGCATCCATGATTGGGTTCCGTACAACTGAGATACATCCATGATTGTCTAACACTGAGATAATACATCCATGTTGGGTACAACAGAGATACATCCATGATTGGGTATAACTTACAGAGATACATCCATGATTGGATACAACTGAGATACATCCATGATTGGGTACAACTGAGATACATCCATGATTGGATACAACTGAGATACATCCATGATTGGGTACCACAAAGATTTCTTGTCTCTGTAACATTAACAGAGACACTCCTGAATAGGTCAGGCTTTATCTTTTATTAAGTTAAGTCTCCTTGACTTCCAAAATTTCAACAATGAACAACAGATAGTGTTTCCTTCCTGAACATTTGATCACCAATAGTGCGGACAACTTGAACCATTGTTTTTATTGTTGATAGTTATTGTATGGATGGTTTTACTTAACTGAATAAAAGTGCCAACCCCTTCAAGATGTTAAATAAATGTGTGTATGAACTTGTGAACCAATATCTAAATTTTTTCATGATTTTTTAAAGATTTTATTGAAAATTATAATTGTTTCCTTAAATGTTATAATTTGAATCTCACTTTTCATGTATTTGAAATTTGATTTTGTAGCAGACCTGTTTACTCTTACTATTTTGGCATACTATGTACGATTTTGAGGTGTAAACATTATATAGACTGTATGTTTATTTTTTTTACTATAAATATAAGGTATTTAACAATTTTGTGAT
>CAXITT010000475.1:587396-633653 GCA_964033795.1 Lymnaea stagnalis | reverse complement strand
TGTGTGGTAACGTGTGTGGCGCTGTGTGGTAATCTGTGTGGCGCTGTGTGGTAAACTGTGTGGTGCTGTGTGGTAAACTGTGTGGTAAACTGTGTGGCGCTGTGTGGTAAACTGTGTGGCGCTGTGTGGTAAACTGTGTGGCGCTGTGTGGTAAACTGTGTGGCGCTGTGTGGTAAACTGTGTGGCGCTGTCCTATATGCCATTACGATTACCGTGTTTGGTGACCTTTTTTTTTTAAAGAAAAGATTTTCTTCCAACATCTGGCGATCACCTTTTACTTTAAACTATGTGTCTGGCGTGTTATCCGGACTTAGTGTCTCGCATAAGATCTCACGCGTCTATTCTAAAAACAACTTAAAAAAAAAAAAACCATGTCATTGAAGTCATAGTATTTATTTTCTCTTGCGCTAAGACATCTTATTTCGTTTTCAAAGCTGATGTCCTAATTTTTCAAGGTCAGCTCTTAAGTCTTTCTTGCTACCCCTTTTCACGTGGTGACATCTAGTGATCTGTGGCAGGCTAGCGACTGAGAACCGCTGGGATATCATTATGCGTATGATGCATTGAAGAGATAAAACATTGTATGAAATAAATAACACGATCGTTGATTTGCATACGTGATAAATGCTAATATGATACCATTTTCAAGATGTGATAGGCTAAAGACGCTACTCATATACCGGACGGAACCGCTTAACAAATTTGAAGTAGAAAAATAAACGTTTAATCATAATTAGAGCATGTATAGTTTTTTGTTTTTTTTTAATTTAATTTTTTTAAATCTTGATTAGTGTCGTATCCAAAGTATTTATACATTTGAAGTTAATGTTTTTAACGTCATTAATTGATAATTGCAACATCCTGGCGACAGCTTGCCTAGAAAAGGTGAGAGGATTTGCCACTTTGTACAAATGTGCGTTTTTAGATGAATTAGATGAACATTCTTTGTGATAATAGTAGTAGCATAGTTCGGTTTATATATATATATGTATGGCATCTTTCCGTCTGCGGAAGACGATAGATTATCTTTATAGCTTGCAGCTCTTGGTGTGGCTGGTGAGACCAATCCTCGAATGGCAGTCTGTTACATTTCCCACACACGAATGCGGTGGAGCAGTATTTACCGGCCTTCCTCCTCGCTCTTTTTGCAGCTGTTTCCGCCCTGTTTTGATCCTCGGCATGTAGTGATCCTGCCTTCACGATGCCCCGCCATGAGGATCGATCCTCTGCCAGCTCCTCCCAGTTTGAGATGTCGATGTTGGCCGACTTCATGTCTCTTTTGCATATGTCTAAGTATCTCAGACGAGGCCGTCCAACTGACCTTTTCCCTGTCGCCAGCTCGCTGTATAGCACGTCCTTTGGTATGCGACCAGGTTGCATTCGCTTGACGTGTCCAAGCCAGCGGAGGCGTCTTTGGATTAACATGGCTGGGACGCTACACATGTTTGTTTGGGACAGGACATCCGTGTTGGGGACTTTGTCTTGCCATTTAATGTCAAGGATGTGGCGCAGACATCTGAGGTGGAAGCCATTGAGCATTCTTTCGTGTTTAGAGTATGTGGTCCACGACTCGCATCCATACAGAAGTGTGCTGAGTACGCAGGCCTGGTACACCTGCAACTTAGTTCTTGTGGTGAGTTTGGCGTTTGACCAGACTCTTTTCTTCATATTATTATTAAACTATCACAAATAATATTTCTCTAGGTGTGTAATAATGTATTGCTGAAACGTTGTTTTCAATAGTTTAATTGGCACACACCAAAGAATTTCCCAGAAATTAGCATTAATTGGTGCGTTTTTTTTTTATAAAGTACGTTACTTGAATGCATGTTTTGTCCAGTCACTTTAGCAGATTGGAAGTTGTCGCATTCCCGCCGACATTGTTTGGCGTGTTGTTTCTAGTATTAATATAATGAACTAACCTACCTAACGAATTGGAAAATAGTACACTCCGTATCATAATTGGAACAACATACCGGGATCAGATTATCGCGTTTAAGAAACTAAACATCCTGTTGATGATTTGGTGCAATGCTACTTCTTTTTCTTCTTCTATATCTTAAGGGCCCAGGATCAATTTATTGATCATTTTAGCTCCTATGCATGTAGATGGGATTTGCAATGTTTCTGTTACTGGTGGTGATGAGGAAATTATGCACTAGGGGTTTGAAGGCTTTACGCAATAGACACAAATGTGTCTAGTGTTGTCGCCTCAACTGTTCCTTTTGAAAGATGGTTCCAGTCCCGGATTGTCTTGGGCAGGAATGAGCAGCTCCTATACTGGCTTCTTGCTGGTATGAGCCTGAATTGCTTGTCGTGGCCTCGTCGCTGTCTATGGGGGAGAGGGACGAGTTTCTGTTTAATACTGGAACAGTGGACCAGCCCATTATTTATCTTGTACATCATGGAGAGCCTGGATTGTCGTCGTCGTTTCTCCAATGGTGACCAGCCTAGTGTTTCTAGCATGCTGCCAACACTAGAGGTATTCCTGTAGCGGTTTAGGACAAAGCGTGCTGCTCGTCGCTGGACCGCCTCCAACCTGTCAATGCTCTTCTGGGTAAATGGGTCCCAGACTGAAGATGCATAATCTAAAATCGGACGGATAAAGGCTTTATATGCTCTTTCTTTCACACAGGAGTTGCCAATCTTTAGATTTCGCCTTAAGAACCCTAGGGTCTTGTTTGCTTGGTTACATACATTGTTAATATGCTCGTCCCAGCGGACCTCTCTTTGAATGGTAACACCCAGGTACTTTACGGAGGAAACTTGCTCAAGAATATGGCCGTGCAGTTTGTATTGGTAGTGTAGAGGAGTACAACTTCTAGAGATTGATAGTGTCTGGCACTTGGCAGGGTGAAATTCCATGTCCCAGCTCATCTCCCACTCAGCTAACAGATTGAGATCCTGTTGTAGCTGGTCCTGGTCAGATCTGTTGGCGATCGTCCTATACACTGCTGTGTCATCTGCAAACAGTCTTGCCTGTGATGTCAGTTTCTCCGGTAGGTCATTAATGTATGCTAGGAACAAACAGGGGCCCAGGACTGATCCCTGGGGGACCCCTGACTTCACATTGACAAAGGAGGAGCTTGTACCGCCCACCACTACTGCTTGGCGTCGGTGGCTGAGGAAGCTAGAGATCCATGTTTTAGTGGTGCCTTGAATCCCATATATCTGGAGTTTGTGTAGAAGCAAACTATGATTCACCCGGTCAAATGCTTTTGCGAAGTCCATTACTAGCACGTCAGTCTGCTTGTGGTTCTCCAGATTGGTCATCAAGTCTTCTACAAATTCGAGAAGCTGGGTCTCACATGACCTATTGACTCGGAAGCCATGTTGACAGTCATTGAGTATATTTTGGCTTTCAAGATGCTTCATGACAGAGCTTACGATTATGTGCTCCAACAGTTTGCAGACCACGCTAGTGAGGGATATCGGACGATAGTTGGCAGGGTCGGAATGCTCCCCTTTCTTGTAAATTGGAGTGACATGCGCTGTTCTCCAGTCTGCTGGAACATTTCCTGTGCATAGTGACGATTGGAAGAGGATTGTCAGAGCAGGGGCGATTTCTTTGGCTAATTCTTTGAGCACTCGTGGTTTAATGTTGTTAGGACCACTTGCTTTGTAAGGATTAATGGTATTGAGGAGGGCAAACACACCTTGTTCTGATATCTGGATATCTCCCATGATAGGATAGGCTCTGTTCATCATTTTGGTCTTCAGAAGGAACTCAGTCTCAGAGTACTCTCTACCGTCACCAAAGACCGACTGGAACTGCTGATTGAGTATCTCCGCCTGTGCTTTTGGGTCAGATGTCAATTGGCCATCCCACCTCAAGGGGGAAACTCCAGCGTTTGAGGACTTTTGGTGTTTCACATAGCTCCAGAAGCGCTTGTTCTTGACATCTTTGGTCGGGGTGTCTTCCTCTGAGAAGATGCTTTTTCTTGAAGGTTGTGTGAATGGTTTTTATAACGTTTATTATTATTATTATTATTATTATTATTATTATTATTAGTGTGTCATATATAGCGCAGTACCCCAGCCTAGGGCTGGGTTCATCGCGTTGTACATAAAATATCAGCAAACATTATCATGAGATTAAAAAATAACCTACATTTATTTAATTAAAAAACATCTATATAACAACAAAGCAAAAACAAATTTATATTCACACTTCCCACCCCATAACTTTTACAGGTCAAGCCATGGACAGCAACCAGCAACATTGTTTATCGGCAATGGGGGGAGTCAGTCGCGTAAGTAGAGTTTAAAGAGATTTGTTTTGGGAGCAGTTTTGATGGCCTGTATATTACTGATGTGTAGTGGGAGAGAATTCCATTATTTTGGGGAGCAGAAAGAGAAAGATCGTTCAAGGAACAGAGAGAATACGTGAAGGAACGAAGGTTTCGAAGGGGTGAATAGACAGTAAGAAATTCAGTGATATAGGAAGGGCGGAGAACAGACAGAGAACATATAGCTTGTAATCAATGCGTGCCTGTATGGGGAGCCAATGAAGTGAGTAAAGTAGTGGAGTGACGTTAATATTGTAAGGAACCTTGCTTACTATCTGAACAACTTCATCTAGATCTGGTACTCAATAAGGAAACAACTCCGGTGATACATTTGATGATTAAACTCGTGTTCTTTATTTGGTCTGTCACTTGCTTACACTTTCACTCTTCTCCCAACTCTAACTTCTCCCTGCTATCTAGTTCTCAGTCCGGCCGCCTTCCTTGCTAACCATCCGGCCGCGCTCTCTTTCCGTCCCGTCCAGAGTTCCTTATTTATACCTCCCTGTCCCATAGTTCCTCCCCCAGTCCAGATTATACCCCGCCCCCTTTTCTCGATTGTCGCCATGGTCTAGACGTCCCAGGTAAATGCCCAGGATGGTCGTGTCTCGGTGTCAGACGGCCGTAATTGGTCAGGCGTTTGATCCTTGGGTCCGTCGTGCTCCACAAGCTTGATCCTTCGGTCAGACGGATTACGTCAGGCGCCGTCGTGGTCCGGCGCTCGTGCGTGGTCCGACTCTCCACAAGCTTGGGTGGTCAGACGGATTACGTCAGGCGCTGTCTCCACAAGCTTGGGTGGTCAGACGGATTACGTCAGGCGCCGTCGTGGTCCGAACTCTCCACACTACCCCCATCTTACAAAACAATGTCGTCCCGACATTACACAACATCCCCGTTAAAATTTCTTATGATTGGTTTCTAAATGGCTTCAAGTGACTTGGACCTTCAGCATTCATTTACAAACAGCTCACAGTAATACACGTGACGTCATTCGCTTTGGTTCTAATACGTCTCTTTGTGTAAAACAATCCTACCCGTCGCCCTACCTTCGAATACGACAATTGAATTCAACGGACCCTCAAACGTGGTCTCCTAACCAGTTGTGGTTAAGGTCAGGGTCAGTTTTGAGTCAGTCAGAGCGCCTCTTACACTCCCACAATCAGACAATTTTGATCTAACAGCGTTCAGCTAACAATGAATAATACAACATTTAGAGAATACAAAATCAAACAGCAAATCAAGTATCACAGTAATCAATGTTAAGCTTCTCAGAACCGAATAAAATTTCAATGCAAGAAAATACTACAAATGACATCAAGTCGAAAACTCAATGATTCAAAAAAATGACATGATTAAATTATTATCTATTTATACATTGATCAACCCTCAACCCACATCAATGTTCCGAGAAAAATACAACATAAATTCACTATAAATCTATTCTATTTAAATGTCATCCAAAAAATGAAACTAAGTGTCCTTCTCACGCTTCCTGCAGAACTCGTGGAAGCTCCGGGGTGGCTCCTATGAAGTTGTCTCTCAGGCAAATTGTTTGTAACTTTAAAATCCAGTCTGGTGGGTCAGTGTCATGTTTCAGCCTACAATGGCGTTCATTGTGAATAATTTTGAAAGTCATCATTCCTTCTACCTTAATCTCAAACAAATTATGACGTAGCCTTCGGCTGATCACTAGTGGACCGCGCCACTTATTTGTGTTCACCTTCTGGTTTCGACTCAAATTGTGTGTTGAGTCTGAATACTTGACCATATCACCCACCTTAAAAGAGCGCCTTACTGCTCGAGCGTCGGGGTCACTTTTCTGTTTCGTAACGGTCCTATCTCGAATTATCTCCCTTTTCTCAAACTTGGAATTGACCTCACCACACAACTGAACTGATTTATTACCCACATTCCTGAGATTCGTCGCCGGCGTGGCCATCTCAGGACGGGGTAGCACAAATACGTTGGTCTGGGCTGGAGCCCTGCTTGCAAGCTGTCTTTTGTGTGGAGTGACCGAGTTCACTCTTACACTGGCTGGTGACGGTAACTGCGTATTTTTGACACTTGTCGATGAACTAGAATAATTCTTATCCCTTTTAGCTGGTGCTGGTAACTGCTTAATTTTGACACCTTTTGCTTGCGTAGAATAGTTCTTATCCTTTTTAGAATTTACACACATCAATTTAACCAAAACGGGCACATTGTGACAGCCCAAACTTAGACCTTGGCTGACTGAGTATGAAAAATTATAATGTGCCAAAAAGTCAAAACCCAGATAACCGTCTTCTATAATATCTGCCACAATTACTGTCCATGGATACACCTTATCCCCAATCAACAATTTCACGTCACTCACCCCATGTAGATTCACTGATGCCCCATTTGCTGTCTGTAGATGTAATGGGGTGATGTGGGTATTCAACTTCGGTCTCTGCTGCATTCTATTAAAAGATCTCTTGGACAAAATTGTCACGGCCGCTCCAGTGTCCATGAGGAATTCTGTCCTAACGCCGCACACTTTCACAGGCACAAACACAACATTAGGACGGAGGTTGTGACCATTTGACTTTGATGAGATGTGATTTAGTTTAAACGCTGAAGATTTCGTCCTTATGGTCTCTTGGTTTGGGCAATTCCGTGAAATATGACCGATTCGGTCACAGCCAAAACATCTGGGTTCCGCCCTCCGATTACCTCTCCCTTCACGCACCGGCTGGTTAACTGTTCCTCTCTGCGAGGCGATGAATTCCTTAAGGTCCTCTCTCAGGCCGCTTATCTCTCTGGCCAAGTGGTCGGTAGTATTGATGCTACTTGCTGTGTTGGTAAACAAACGTTGTCCCTCAGATTTAAGATTGTATCCAAGGCAGCTCTCGCCTTGTCCACGGTGGCAGGAACAGCCATAGTGCCAACTTGTGTTACCATGGACTGGTCAGGCAGCCCACGTAAGAACTGTTTAAAACCAATGGCATCTCTTGTAGCCTGGTCTGCCATTGGGAAGCTTTTGGCAACCAATTTCTTGAGGTCTGTAGCGTACTCGGCCGTGGTCTCCGATTTCAAAAACGTGCGTTTGTCTAAAACATTTTGAAAGAATGCAGGTGTTCGATGGTCCTTAAACCGATTAGCCAGGGCATCCTTGAGTTTCTCGTAGCTGTCCCTCTCAGCTTCGCTTAATTCGCTGTACGCGAATTCCGCAGCTGCATCCTTCAGTGAAAAGCAGAGATAGAGGAGTTTCTCTTCCTCGCTCCAATTGAGGATTTTTGCAGCTGTTTCAAACTGCACGATAAAAGTGTGCCATGTCGAGGTTCCACTGTACGTTGGGAGTTTGTTTAAACACTGGGAAGTCATTGTGCTTGCCATAGATTTTCCACACCTTGCACTTCTCCTCTCAGTCCGGCTACTCAAAAATATTGTCTCTTCAGAGTCGTTGCAAGGTTAACATCCCACCGCTGCCACCATTGTAAGGAAACCTTGCTTACTCTCTAGCTACTTCATCTAGATCTGGTACTCAATAAGGAAACAACTCCGGTGATACATTTGATGATTAAACTCGTGTTCTTTATTTGGTCTGTCACTTGCTTACACTTTCACTCATCTCCCAACTCTGACTTCTCCCTGCTATTTAGTTCTCAGTCCGGCCGCCTTCCTTGCTAACCCTCCGGCCGCGCTCTCTTTCCGTCCCGTCCAGAGTTCCTTATTTATACCTCCCTGTCCCATAGTTCCTCTCCCAGTCCAGATTATACCCCGCCCCCTTTTCTCGATTGTCGCCATGGTCTAGACGTCCCAGGTAAATGCCCAGGATGGTCGTGTCTCGGTGTCAGACGGCCGTAATTGGTCAGGCGTTTGATCCTTGGGTCCGTCGTGCTCCACAAGCTTGATCCTTCGGTCAGACGGATTACGTCAGGCGCCGTCGTGGTCCGGCGCCCGTGCGTGGTCCGACTCTCCACAAGCTTGGGTGGTCAGACGGATTACGTCAGGCGCCGTCGTGGTCCGAACTCTCCACAATATCAATATTAACTATAAATACAGCTTATAAAAAGGGATGGGGGAGCTGATGAATTGAATTGCAGTTATAAATCATCTCCCCTCCCGAGACATTTCTAATGTATTTCCCTTCTCTGTAACATGGAAGTTAAACTTCGTTTAAATGTCAAAAAGAATGTTTACAATGGAGTCAGTCGGTATCATGTAACAATGTAGCCTACGTTTTAATCTGATTAAACTAACTGCGTGAACAAACTGTAACGAGCATTTATTCTATTATCAAGTCGAGGTTACTTTCGTTAAAATACAAATTGGTGCACAAATCTGAACTTAATATTGGTTGATATTCATTTAGTATGAAAGTGGTTCATGTTTTCGTGACACTAAATTTATATGGAGATACTTTTTCAACGCATCCCATCTACTCCGTGTAATTTAGGTTTGGCTAGGGACGGCGGCCCCAAAGTCTATCAAGAAAAACGTACGAGTGTAACCAAAAATTGACTATATTGGCAGATAACAGTCTTTCTCACTATGTTAGATTGGGTGCTGGGCCGAGTAGTATAAAATGAGTCCACGCTTGACACAGTCAAGCAGAAAACATTACCAGCACCCCAGGTGGGTGGGACCCGCTAACCTTAGATGGCAACTCTTCTAAGAGAAGGAAAACTGAATTATAACCTGGGCATGGAGTAGGCGGTTAACCTTGATACAATACAAAATTTCGACAACTCCTGCGATGCCACTATTGCCAGGTTGTAACATCCACATCTTGGGTTATCCAGGTGCCTCAATTTGTGTCTAGGGAACTCCTAAAGAAAAATCTTAGATCTTGTGATTTCGTCCTGCGACGTCTACGCCATCTTCACATTCTGATAGACGGATGCCAGAAATAAAAAGATAGGTACAAAGACAAGAAGTTCCCTACATAATGAAATATATGGAAACATACACAATGGTTACTTTTGGTAGGCTACGATTAAGCTGTTAAAAGGATATCCAATGTACAAGGAATGTTAAAGTTGTAAATCGGGACGCATAAAGACAACAAAGTATCGACACAAAGTCTTCCCTATCGAATAGAGTGGGACAAGAAATTGTAATAACATTAAAAGAAATTTTGACATGGTTGGCATTTATGAACGAGACGTGTGCTACATAATCGATGATTTATACATTGCCTTAATGTTATACATTGCCTTAAATGGCCGAGGTATTAAATGACCGATGATTTATATATTGCGTTATGTGGTCCAAATATTAAATGACAGATGCTTTTACACCGTTGTGCATAACCGATAATTAATGCATTAATTTTCACGAATGAGGAAAGGTGGCCGGTACTTTAACTCTTATAGGCGCGTTAAGTCATGAAAGTCATGTAAGGAAAAAAGGGAGGCGGGAGGGAAAGGGAGAGAGGGGGATAGAGGTGGGAGAGAGAGAGAGAGAGAGAGAGAGAGAGAGAGAGAGAGAGACCTTCCTTTGTCTCTGTTGTTTTATTTATTTTTCTGGTCCAGTACCATACTCATTCGTGATAAAATGGCTTACAGCCAATAAAATGTGTAACCAAATTATCTAATATATTATTTAGTGGTTGTTGGTTTGTTTATTTATGTTTGTATTTACCTGAATATTACATATAATGTTAAATTTGTTTCTTAACCAATCATTTGCATTAAGCTTCATGTAAACACATGGACAATCTTCCTATGAATTTAACTTTAAAAGAAAAAAACAATATTCTTTTGATGCACTGTTAATAAGTTAAAAATTAATAGAAAATTGAATGTATATAGTATCACTTAATGTAGGATTAAGAAAAATTAGATCTCACCGACCAGCTGGCATTCAAATTTATCACTAGTTTCTTATTGGTTAAATTACACAAGAGGACCATTGACACACAATAGAGGATTATAAGCCATCTGGTTAGTTATTATCGGTAATGATTGGCAATTAGTAAATATATGTAAAAATCACAGTGGTAGGATCTAAATTTAGGTACCGTATTTGAACAAATTGCTATGTATATAAAAATATGATTATAAATACAGTAGAGAGAAGATCTACAATAAAATAACTGAAAGAAATCAAATTTTCATTACCAGTCTGAAATTTTGCACATAAAACCACCAGGACATAGTATTTTATATATAATCTAAATGACATTATACTAGAGTCATGAATAATATCAATATTTCGCAAAGGAGCGTGGACCCGGTTATTGGAGCTGAATTTTAGACGAATGACGAGAAATTCACAAAAATCCAAACGGTTACTTCATGAAATGACGTGTGAGTTCAAGCCAACACGGCATATCCAGCAAGACAAGTCCTTCATTGTGGAGCTCAAAATATCAGTTCAGTTTAACACAGTAGGAAACCGGAACAGTTGGTTTAAGTTTAAGGATTCATCTGTGTACAATATCACGTTATATGAAAAACAATCAAAAGGAAAACGTGTACCTCAGTTATGAATTTTATACCACAAATAAACTTTTTTAAAAACTAGATACAAATCTGTATACCTAAAATACACTTCTTATACGCAAAATACACATTTTGAAGAGGAATGCACATTTATACCTAAAATACACATTTGCTATACCTCAGATACAAACTATACAAGCTACGCATTTGTATCACTAACCTTGTCGTACAGCCCTCCTGCAGGTGTCGCAAAGTCCTCGGGTAATTAATGCTACAATACAGAAAACACAAGAATCCTTTGAGCTAATCCTAAGACTTGATATACATGAAGGCGTCAACCGAGTGCTGTCCTGGTTGTGTCGAGTTAATCTTACTGTACATCCCACTAAATAATTCCAACTTGTCCATACATTATGTGACAGTTCACGAATACTGACATAATAACTAATAACCAACTATTTAGTCACAAACTTTCCTCTCATTCTTTACATCCAGAGCTAGGTGAACTTTTCCCCACTCAGAAACATGAAGAGTTTTTAAAAAATAATAATTAAAAAACTCGTGTTCCAAGAAGCAGAGCTGCAACCGTTAGATTTGGCCGTCCTGCAGATAGTTGGTTTTTAAGAAAAAACTCAGTTATGAGGTAATAAACTTGGAAGAGCTCCAGATCCTGAAACACCGTGGCGAACACGTCTCAGAAAAAATATAGTTTTGGGTAAGTTTAAATAAATGTGAGGTGGCCGGTCGGTGAGTGTGTGTGTGTTTGTCAGGAGAGCATGGTTGCGCATTGTGAAATGTATCTAAGACGGAGATGTTCGTTCAGTTAAGATGATAATATTCAAACAAGAAGTTCAAATGTCGAAACACAAACATTAATTAATAATGCCTTGCCCTAAACAATTTTTATAGATTAAAAAAATGTACACATTCCAGTAACGACATCTTAAAAAGATAATGTTTGTTTTCTGAGTGAAGTAACGACGACACACATTAAGCTACCTTATCCCATAGAACAATACAAAAACTGCATTAACGACACACATTAAAGTAACATTGTCCAACAGAACAATGTAGGACTCAAGGACACACATTATTAAAGTAACCTTGTCCCACAGAACAATGTAGGAACTCAAAGACACACACTAAAGTAACACTGTGCCATAAGCCTTACGTCACCAGTGTTATATCAGCACCACCCACTGAGTGTAAGACTAATGAAGACGCGGGTAGTCCACCCATCTCTCACTGCTCGGTGCTATATTTACAGCGGTGCATCACGACTCAGCTGATTAGAGGGTGGAACATACACACGTTGTCTCTCCCAGGGAGGCCAAAACAAAGCAAAGGAATTCCTCAATGTCAATGATCAAAATGTGTTAGGCATCTCAAGAATAGGACAGCATATTATCCTGGGTTAACGGTATTTAGATCTGTTATTAAATTACTCCCGATTATCCAGCAATATAGGTTTGATGCTCTTATCACTAACATGCAACGATTGCTATAATCTACTATATTTGTTGACATGTAACAAAATTAGATCTACCGGTACTATATTTGTAGCTTTTGAAATTAATCTTTTAAACAAGCAGTCATTGGTCATTTTAATTCTGGTCCACTCCTGTTCACATTTTTTAATATAAACAACGATGTCATGGGATACAATAATAATCAAGCTTGGTATGAAATGTATGCATCTTCTCAGGGGAAACCATCATTAATTCTATACGTGCAGAAACCTTTAACGAAACATTAATCTTTCAACATATACGTAATATAAACAAGACGATCCAATTGATACGTATATAAACATCACAATAAGAAGCAATACTTCAATCCACAGGTACAGAAACGTAAAACTACAAATCCACAGGTGTCTATAACAACGTGACATTCATAAGACGATCTACAAGGCCGACTCTATCTGACTTACTAATATTAAGGTTAGTATGTGGAACAGCGCATAAGAATTAAAAAGTACGAGTTTTTAAAAAGTAACCTACATGTAGAGAGGGAATATTGACTCCATGAATGAACATGGTTTCACCCACTTGGAAGGTTATAGGCTTTCGTTACCTAGCACATCCTGAAATTAGGTCTGACTTGTGATAAGATTAAGGTACAGAAAACGTTAGATTTTCTACCGAAACTGTCGCTGAGCTCTGTAACCCATCACTCAAATGTAACTAACTATACCAAGATGTTTATATTCTATATTTGCTGCTATAAATATATAAATAAATATACCAAGAAATTTAGTTATTGTATTCTATGCTATCACTACTCTTATGAACGTAAATAAGCGATGTGGTTGGTATGTCTGATTGTACCCACAATATACAAACAAAAATATTTTTAAAAATATTATCTGCTGGTTTGCCTATTAACACATATAATTAAATATATCAAAAGATCTGGTTGTTATTTATGCTGGTACTCACATATAAGTAACCATACGAAGATTGTATACTTGCTGCTATTCCACACCTACACCTGTAGGATATTTCCAGATTCAGCCCCAGCTCTACTTTACCCCCCCCCCCCAAACCACCACAACCACCACATCCCCAACCATAAAGATAAGCATGCTCCTCTATCTCACCGTAAAGAGCTGGTTGTTATTTATGCTGGTACTCACATATAAGTAACCATACGAAGATTGTATACTTGCTGCTATTCCCCACCTACACCTGTAGGATATTTCCAGATTCAGCCCCAGCTCTACTTTACCCCCCCCCCCCCAAACCACCACAACCACCACATCCCCAACCATAAAGATAAGCATGCTCCTCTATCTCACCGTTCATCCCATCTCTAGCTCTTGGTGGGAGTGATAACGGACATGGAGTAGTGTTGTGGGCGGCGTAGACTCACGTGCATATCATCATTCTTAAAAGGTTACTCTATACTAGAGTCTATAGGAGTTATTCACTGTAACTGTTCATATAATATACTAGAGCAGGGGTCGGGAACCTATGGCTCGCGAGCCAGATGTGGCTCTATTGATGGCTGCATCTGGTTCACAGACAAATGTTCGATTATAAAAAAAGTCGTATTAATGGTAAAAAATACTCATTATTGAATAGCAACAGCATAACAATATTATTAAAAAGAATTCAGAGACATAATTATAGCATTTTTAGTGTTGAAACTACACAAAATGCACACCTTTACTTGAATTTTTAGTTTTAAACATAGTGTATGGCTCTCACAGAATTACTTTTCAAAATATGTGGTGTCCATGGCTCTCTCAGACAAAAAGGTTCCCGACCCCTGTACTAGAGTCTATACGAGTTATTCATCGTAACAGTTCATACATATATATATATATGTACTAAGAGTCTATATAAGTTATTCACTGTAACAGTTCATGTATCTATAACATAGTGTACATGAGTTATTCACTTTAACTGTTCATATATCTATACTAGAGTCTATGGGAGTTATTCACTGTAAAAGTTCATCTATAATAGAGCCTATAAGAGTTGTTCACTGTAACCGTTCATATATTTATACTACAGTCTGTAGGAGTTATTTACTGCAACTAGAGACCGACGCAATTTCGGTTTCAGTGCCGAAAGTGGCCATTTGATCTCCTTCGACCTAATTTCGGTTTCGGCCAAAACCAAAAAGTTACATTTCGGTTTAATTTCAGCTTCGGTCGAAACTAAAATGTTAACTTTCGGTTTAATTTCGGTTTCGGCCGAAAGTGATTTGGACTTTCAGCCATCTGGCCGAAAGTGACTGGGGTTTTCGATCACCTACCAGATGTGAGACTGTCTGTCTGTATCTAGGCTGGCAATTCGACATTTCATTATTGCTCGGCGTTGTGCTATCATCGTAAGTTATATGACCTACTCCGCGAAAACTGCTCACAGCTGTATGATGACCTTATTGTCTTTTATTTCGAAAAAAATAAATTTTAATTAGGCCTAGGCAAATGTAAACAATTTTGTTGAAAAAAACTAGTGGAATGGTAATATTTTATATCATTATTTTTGTTTTAATTTTTTCAAAAATAAAATTTGGAACCATAGGTTTATTCAATTCCTACATTTGTGATATTCATTTTGACTTATCTTTTATCATGCTAATCAATTTTGTCATAGGCAAAGGTGAATAATATTGCTTAAAACCTAGGGAATGGTAATATTTCTCCTATTACTTTTTTTTTTTAAATAAGGAAACCTAGACTTTTTAAAGTCATTCATTTCTTGAAATTCATCATTATCATGCCCATAAACATTGTTATTGACGAAATAACAAGTGTGTGCATGTATCACTGGCTTGTATCATAATTACGTAGTAGGCCTACTGCAGACCTATTTACTTTTAAGATTTAGGCGACAATTTAGATATCTTGCGATTCTCCGTCGAGACCCGTCAGAAGAACTATTTTAAGAGACCCGGTTTAAAAATAATGGTGAGGGAAGTTGGTCACAGAAATAAATAATTATATCATTTTCTGTAACAGTTCCATCTCAGCATGTATATACATATTCTAATTAGGATAATTTTTTTAACTAGAGCAGTTTAAAAGTACGACAGTTGTATTTCTCAAGGGTAAACATCAACCATTTTATATCATAAATCCTCAATTCGTAATGACAATATTGACTTTAAGAGGAGTGATTATTTAATGTTTTAAAAGTATGGACGATAATTTCTAATGCAGCGTAAGGCGCTACATATTAATTTGCAGTATTAATCATTCAAATTGTTCGTATCTACAAACAGAAATAGGTCCACTTGCGTTGCTAGCAGTGCGACCAAACCGAATGCGACCTAAAAAAGCGACGCAAAAAAAAAAACAACAACAACAAAAAAAAAACTTTTTAGTCATTGTTGGGGCGTAATCGAGAGGTCGATATCGAATATTCATGTGTGGGATTTGACTTTCAGTGGGCATTCGCACATTATTGTAGTGTCCGTACATGTCGATCTATGAGTCAATGGCAAACTGTCACAGTTGATGTGTTTTATCCTTAAAATATAGGCTGTAACTTAGTGACTGTAACTGTCGATCCTAAAGCTTACACCATTTACATTTATTAATTCGCTTTTGTGAAACAGTCCACCTGCTATTGGTTCATCAAGACGTCCTCTTGTGTGCCAACTGGAGTAAACACACATACGTCCAGTAATGTTACTTGTCACGTTAGCAACTGAGACACTTCAGGCCCATACCAAGAAGTTGGCTAAGCCGTTCCAAGGCGAATTAAAAAAAACTCGTGTCACAAAAATAAAATTTGACTCTGGTGACGAGTATTGGAGTTCATTCATTATTGTTGCGACTGGATATTAGGTTTGATTACGTGCTGTGTGTTTTTGAGAAGTTAATTAGTTAGTGAACGCTCCTCCCACGCTTGATTTGGTGACGTATTTTTATGCTAGTCTGTTTTGAGACGTACGTTTTATTTGCAGCAGTCCTGAAAAGAACTTTGTGTTTTATTTCTCTATGATATCGAGTTAATCGTCTGTGAATTTAATTAGATATTGAAGTTGCATTTATTATGAAAAAGGACTTGATTGGATTCGGTGCTAGTACGACGTTTTACAACGTGTAAAAGAACTTGATGAATTAACTAATCAAGTATAAACAGGAGTTTGATATCTGGGAGCAATATTTGAATTTTAAGCATGCTGATAGGTGGATGCGACAAATAGATATATAGATAAATACATTACATCGAAACTAGCTATTACCTGCAAGGTACCGCTTATTCTTACTGGATTAAGAACTAGTTTCTATACAAAGAGATGAAATGGGTACACAGAACATATTATCGCGGATCATTTCAATCTATAAAAATATGTAAATGGAGTTGCCTGAAAAATCGATATTTTTTTCTCGCACTTATTTAATTTGTTTAGTTCCGATCCATAATCTGTCTGTATTTTTATTAATTGGTTTTAGGGTATTGTGCTTTGAAAAGGTGGGGGGGGGGAGAGGAGGGGGGGGGGAAGCTGCTCAGTTTGACTCAATTTAATCCCATCGGGCATTTTCAAATCCTTTATATTAACTTCGCTTTTTTTTATGTGTTTTTGAGTTTAAGTGGAGAGGAGGGGGGGGGGAAGCTGCTCAGTTTGACTCAATTTAATCCCATCGGGCATTTTAAAATCCTTTATATTAACTTCGCTTTTGTTCATGTGTTTTTGAGTTTAAGGCAGAATCTTCGGACGGCTAATTGACCCAGTATGCCAGTCATCCTATCGAACTGAAACTGGCACATAGACTCGCTGCCGATGAGATGACAACACATTCTATATAATTTTCAGACCCACCCCCACAAATCTGTTTTTCAAGGGGAAGACGAATGAAATATGTTTTGTTCCATGGGTGCAACTTTTAGTGTGGAAATTGAGTAGCTGTTGCTATATGATGTATTTGTGACGTATTTTGTTATGCAGTAAAAATACAATGTATTTTTGAGGGACAAATGAAGGAAATATGAAATGTGTAATCACCATTTACATAACCACTTCTTAATAAATGATCAATTACATACAATGACATAAATGCAAACCAAAATGTAAGTAAAGGATTTATAGGAAAAACTTTGTTTTTAGGGCTTGTTTAATTATTTCCAAGCACATGTCAGTCACGAAATAACATTTTAAATGATAAACACAAACTTTAAATATAATGTCAAAGTGTCTAATGATTAGAGTTAAATATAATGCACCGAAAATTTCAGATCTTATTTTACCTTGACAAAAGCTATGCATGTAAGTCAGCTGCGTAAGACGTGGGTGCGAAAAAGAGGGGGTGGGGGGGCCGGTCCGTCCCGTATGGCACAAATTCTAAAACTTACACTTAAGTTTTTGAACTGCTTTCTAGTTCGTGTTGTTTCTGGTTTTGTCTCGTCTGTTGAAGAAGACTCTTAATCGAAACGTTCTCCTTTTATTGTTCTGTCTTTTCAACATACCTTGTTCCACGATTTCCTACTAATCTTCAGTAACAATTCTATTTTTAAACGTATTTACTCACGGTGGGGCGTGATTACAATGAAGGTAAGTTGGGACAGTTACTTATTATAAACACTCGAGGCATGTTCGGTTTGAATAAAACAAGACGCAAGAGGAGAAAACTGCGTGGGCCATACTACGGCTCGCGTGCCCAAGCCACGCCGTCTCCAGTAGAGTCATAGAAGCGACTCCTGGATGGTGAGTCAGTGCCATTAATGAACAGGACGTGCTACCTGGAGGCAGGGGTATTTATTAACAGGACCAGGAACTAACGGGCAGCACGTGTGCTACAATCCAATGAATAGCACAACTGTAAATGATTAAATTAACTAGAAGAAGAGTTTGCAATTAACGTCATGTAGCCGTCCCCCCCCCCCCAAGTGTGTATGATCCTACTGAAATCCTCAACTGTATCGGTTAACTGATTGGATTTAAAGCAGAGCGGTAATTTTGACGAAAGAAATTACTTTGGAGGTAAAATGTTTGACGGAAGTTTGTTCGAACTCGGAAGTTGGCTCGAAGTGGAAATAATGGTGAAAAAATATTTAAACGTTTACATTTTCCCCATTTCTCACCCGCAACTTATCTTTAAAAAGATATATATATTTTTTAATAAATGAATAAATCTCCGTTTTATTTCGAGCATTGAAGCAAATATTTTTCGTATCTGTCGCTTAATTCACCATATTTAAAAAATGCATGCCTTGTCAATTAATTCAAATAAATATTGTCTTTTCACAAATTCTCTCTATTAACTCTTGTTCTCAACCGTTCATTTTTTTAAAAACTACTCACCATTAAAAAAAAAAAAATACGCAACACCAATTTAAACAAACCTATATTAAGACATATATAAGCATATATGTCATTAACTACGTGCACCCGCTTTGAAGAACAAGCAATGCCCCCACCCCAAAAACAAATATTGGACACCGCTGGTCTCAAGTGTTGACAACCATATTATTATATATTAATGATTCTTGAGTTGGAGACAATGCTGTAAAGTCATAGGTTAGGGAGGCATCGTGAGGCGTGTGTCTATACACTCACTGCAAATCCTGTTCTTCTTTGTGAAAAAAAATAGTAACGTGGATAGAGTTGAAAACATATTATTCAAACTTTTAAAAAACAGCAGATGGCATTCGGTGTGGCCCATAATAACAGAACATTCGTCTTAATCCATCTGTTTCAGTATTTTTATGGATCGATTGTTCTATTTTAAAGAATAATAAACGAAGGACGTCGTTCAAGCTGTGCGAAGAAAATAGTGGAACAATGTATGTGAAAGCTTGAAATAGAAAGACGGGGAAATAAAAGTAGAACATTTCGGCTAAGAGCCTTCCTTAGCAGACAGGACGGCCCCGGGCTCTTGTCGTCATGTCGATCAATGACATGTTTGATAAAGAGGCGCTCGCCACGAACCCCCTGAAGCGTTACCCGGGGAACAGTACCACCGTGTAGGGGACCCGCGCTGAAAGGCAAAGGTAACGCACGGAGACTGCGTTAAATCGAGCACGATTGCATGGCTTCCCACCAAGTGCAGTCGAACTATTTTACTAAACGCAGAAACAGGTTGGGACATGATTACAGTTGCCGTATGGATATGAGGTGAAGGTGTGTGGCAACCTTTCACCGGTGATTCTAAATATGCAGTCTTGAGGGTACTGCTCCAAGGCAACCTCTCTCTCCCATCTACGGTGTGAATTAGTCGCGCCGTAGAATAACCATACAAACCCTAGTAGAGGGCGTCGGTCTTAAACAACTACGCGGTCCCCCCGGGGTGGTAAGGGGGGACTTTAGAGACGTTAAATATCCACCCCAACCCCTTAGAAAGTCCGGCCCTGTTGCTGCGTGAGCAGCAATCCGGCTGTCGCTTCGCGGCCCGATCGGAATAAAGACCACTGGGGGAGTGGTTGACGGCCGGTTTGGTTGGCGGGGTGGTGCGTTGGGGAGGACCATATGAGCCTCAAGGCTCGGTGTTCGCTGATTTTCTTAAGTTAGTTAGTTAGCAGACAGGACAAACGAAGAGATAATAGGAAAAAGAAAGTAGTTAAAAAAAATAAGTGTTCGTCATTGTCATTAATGTTATTGCCGGAAGTTGAATTTTTCAAAACAAAAATAACAGGAAGTAAAACAATTAATGAATCAATACTGTGAAAAATACGATTTTAACGGACAAAAATATTTTGCAAATCTGCAAAATATAAGAAATTAGAAAATAAATACAAGGAAATTGATGATCACTGATAAGAGAGAATTTGATTAATTCCATATGGATATATAGTAGATGCCGTTCCTGATATATAGGCGAAACTGGAAGAAAGATTATCGGATTAATTCACTGAACATTTTCTTATATTGAACAGGGCAAACTTTCGCCGGTCTCATCTCATTTCAACGGAGATAAACACAAAGATGTTTCCACCACGGCACTGATTTCCTGCATTAACACACCCGTGAGAGTTAGAGAGGGGAAAAATGAATTCAGATTTTCGGCACAATATCATCAGATGGAATTAATCAAATTCTCTCTTACGAGAGTACTTTCATAGATCAATCGCTCTATTTTAAACCAGGTGCCACCATTTAATTACGTTTACAGATGCTCTATTTCAAACCAGTTATCACTGTTTAAGTACTTTTACAGATCGAATGCTCTATTTTAGACCATGAAAAAATGTCTCAGTACTTTTACATATCAAATGCTTTATTTTAGAGCTGGTAAAACAAATTCAGTACTTTTAATACTTGAACTATTAATATTTTAAACACAAGTCATAGCAATCTTAAAAATCTATTCTTACAGAAAATGTTATGAACATTTGTTAAAATAACGTATTCATTCTGAAAGCTTTAAAATGTATGATTAATGATTATCTATAATAATAAATAAAGTTAGGTGATTTTGCTTATAAAACTCATGTCTAATTTTCTCACTTTTAAAAACTAAATCAGGTGAATTAAGTAAGGAGCACACCTTTTGTATGTGGAAAGCTTCCTGAAAACCAAGCACTTCCGGGACGTTTTCTCCGCGACGTTAAAAGACAGGTTTGGTTTCGTGGAGTATTTACAAACTAATCAGTCGCGGGGTTTAGAGGTAAAAATAAGATGCAAGCATTAAATATATATAATCAAAAACATGTTTGCGAAATGCCACCGCTCCAGCCCCGTTGATTAAGTTTTCGTAAGAGGCCAAAGGATGGTAGCGGGGGTGGGGGTCTGTAATTACGACAGAACGCGTGGCCTACTTGGAAAGTAAGCGTGAGATAATGATTCATCAAGCACCCGAAATCCTAGGATAGTCACAGCACAGCTGTATTCAGGAGTTTAATTAGAACAAGTGGTAAGAGCTGCGTCCAAAGTTTGAACCGCCCACATGCTAGTTGTGATAGTCCTGTAACCAGGCAGATAATCCTGCCAGTAACAGTGGTGTTAAATTAGATTTAGCCGTTTAGTTAAGCATTTCTGGACCCATTTTAGTTAATTAAGCATTAAAAAATGAGTACACTGTGGCTGCTCCACAAAATAAATTGATTAGAAAAAGGGCTCCGCGTGTTAAAAGGAAATGTGTTTGAATAAAATGTTTGAGAAAATGTTCCTATAGAAATAAAAACATGTATGGTATGATCACGTGAAGTTGCGACATGATATTAACAATAACCCACCAAATAGCAACAGCATCTAGTCCACAACAATGTGATAACTTCACTAACAGCATCTGAGGCATAGATTACATTTTTATAGCTTCGTTCCGGCAGTTTCAAAGAAAAGAGGCGGAATGCTATCACAGTAAACAAAGTTTGGATGCTGTCCTTGATGGAGTATACAACCTTTGACTGGGAAAGTCAGGATTCCCACATGATTAGCTACCTCAGTGAAAATTTTTACTTTTTTACTAACGCAGTCTCATAAAAAGAACAGCATGTTGTTATTAGGAGGAATTTGGTATTTCTTTACAGAGGGTATGGGTTGGGTGGAGGGGGGGGGGGGTAGAGTAATCAACATGGTTAATTTTTGTAATTTAAATATACACAAAACTGCTCTTTTCATTTCATCGCATGTGTACAGTACAGCACCCACAATGGCAGCAAAATAATTTTTTCAAGCTGGTTCTAGACCTCTGGATTTACATATTATGATCTCACCCTACAATAACTAACTAAAAGATGTTTATAATACTTTTTTTTTTTTGGTAGCTATCACCGCCTTAAAAGAATGATCCTCAGTTCCGTGTATGCACCAAGAGTCGCCCTTGTTTACACAACAACAATTATGCTGCTTTGATATGGATCTCAACTACAGAATTCACCCCCATTGAATCCAACTTTCAATAATTAGAGTCATCCAAGGGCAACATAATGCAATACGAATAAAGATGTTAAGTTGGAAATAAATAAACTGCAAACAATGTATGAACAAAAGCAAGATTTAGCAAAAGAACCACTCCCAACAAGACCCAGTTGCCACAAAAGGAAACAATTTCAATATCATAAAGTTAGAACACATGACTATTTTTTTTAGAACAGTGGAGATTTAACAATGATTGGTTTATTGATAACCTTATAACAGGACAGGTTGGTGTTCAAATATAAACAAACCTTCCTTTCACTCTCAAGTAGCCTATTTAATAGTGTTTTTAAGCTATTTCTTTTTCCACTGGGTGTCATAGGAGTCGTCCATTGCTGAGGCTATAATAATAATAAAGTGATGAAACTGAGGGGGTGAGGAGAGGGCAAGAAGGGCTTGTGGCCAAAACATTTGAACTATTTTGTCTAATTTTCATAAATAGGTGAGATTTGGATTTTTTATTATTTTTTTTAAAAATATTGTGCTAATTAGTTAGTCTACAAAATCTTTGATCAATTTTTTTAAACAGAAAATGTTATAAAAACAAATGTAATAAATAATCTTCTCCAGTGTTTCTTTCATGGTACAGTACAGAGACACAGTTGATTATACACATGCTCTCAAGTAAAAACAATTGTTAAGTGTGCACCATCTTAAAATATTGCACAGTGTTCTTTGGGAGCTATCAACAATTTAAGGATTTTGTTGTTTTGTTGAGAAAGCATGTATCAGTAAATTGGTTCCTTTTAAATGAACACTTGAGGCAATTATAAAAAATAGATGATTACCTCCCATGAGCCTGTGAGATACTCCAAAGTCTCCTGTTCGTAGCTGAAATGAAAATAAAACAGGAATAGAACATGAAACTGTTTCCCATTGTTCTTGAAGCTGATGACTAACTTAACTTTATTTTTTTAAATTTTTAGTAATTCCCACACTTTGATACATGACAATCCGGTTACAGTAAGCAAAATGATACTATGATACAACAAGGAAACTTGTCTAATTTTACTCATGAAGAAGACAAAAGATCAGGATATTTCTCTGGTAAAACCTCTATTTATATTTTTGTTACAGAATCCTTGATTTAATTCCAGGAAATTTTATTTTAAAATTCAAACTAGTTAAGACATATTTGGAGGAAAACAAGTTTTTAACAAAATTGACCAGAATGGGGATTGTATAGAAAAGCTGCACTTCACAAGCCTGAAGTCCTACTGACTTCACTAACAAGATTATATTTTGACTGTTTTAATTCAGGTAGATGTGCTGTTTACTTTTTTGGGGGATGAAATTTCTGATGAAAATAAATGACTTTGTTTGATCCAAACTGCCCAAAGGCACATGCCCAAATAGATGACTTTGTTTGTGTCAAGAGGTCAAAGGACACATGCGCAAACAAATGTCTTTGTGACCATCAGTCAAATGGCACATGCCCAAATAAATAACTTTCTTTGTACCGGTACCAAGCAGCCAAAGGGCGCATGCCCAAATGGCTACCCGATTTGGATGATGAACTAAAGATTTTATCTTTTGCTCATAAAAAAATGCTAATTTATAGTAATAATAATTCACATAAAAGTCAAACAGCTAAAATGTATTTACTCAGTTCTATTCATAAATTCACCACAGAAGTCAATGCAGTTGCCTGTATGTTGTGGTGACATATCCCAGTCCTCTATTGACTTGGACACATAAGAATATGCATTGTCTAGGATCACATCAAGGTTGTGGTAGCCTTGCATAGAAGCAGATCTAGCATCACAAAAAGACAGATATGTCATTTTGTAGTACAGATTATTGAAGCTAGATACAACACATAACAGCATTATATTTTATTTTTTCTACCCAAAGACAGCATTATGTACATAGTTTGAAACAGATTTTTCAAATAAAACTAGCCTGGTCTTATTTGTTCTGGGTTGTTTTTTTTAAATTTATATTATTTGCAATGTGTTTTGGGGTCTGTTGTCATATTTTTTTCATTTTTATTTACAATATTACTCAGTGTTTTTTATTGTGACGATACTTAGATTAAACATTTATACATTATATACTACATCAACAGGCTATGATACAAACACATATACAGATATGACTACATCATCAGGCCCAGTGGCCTTGCTAAGGTTGGTGTCACCCGGTGTGGCAAACTCATGGTGTAGCACCCCCAACTTCCACGATGGATTTATTCTTGTTATAAAAAGTCCACATCATAGCAATGTTTTTTAATTTTTATCAATTCCATTCATGTCCTTAGGATTGCCAGTCCGCATCTTATTTAGAGTCAATTCAAAGCTTTATGTCGAAAAATTTAGATAAATATAGCTTCCTGTGAATTACGAAAGTTACCAAACACTTCAATCGGCATTGAGTCTTTATCAAAACGGTGTTTTTCTGAGCTAATTATAGGGTCACGTCATTTCTGAAGCATCAACCTTGAAATTTTAATTAAGGAGGCATTTCGATTGATTACATGTGTGGAAAATTTACATGTGATAGGTTAACCGTTAATGAAATTCGGTTTGACCGAGCAGTGTGTGCTCTGTAAATATTTTTCAATTTGGTGTCACCCCCTGGGATGGTGTTACCTGGTGCGGTCCGCACCCCCGCACCTGCCTAGCTACGCCACTGATCAGGCCTATGATCTATAAGAACTTTGTCTACTGAAGAAGGCTTATCACCAAGTCATTTAATAAATGTCAAAAAGAATGCTTTATCATACTTGTGAGGAAACACCAGTGGTGCATTTTATAAATTTGAGCTTTATAACAGTCAAAGTTTATCTTTTTAAATTTAAATAGTTGGTGGAATCAATCCATTAGCCATGTCTGAAGAACAAAAAAAGGAGGGGGGGGAGGAGGGGACCGCAAGGTTACAAAAATAAAGCAACAAAAAAAACACAAAAAAAACAAAATGTCTATAAAAAGAATTTTTTGGTTACCACACCTTGAGAAACTTTGATTGCAGCCACCGTGACCAGGTTCAAATGGTGATGGTGGTGATGTAAACACAGAGGAGGATGTGATGGATGATGAAAGTGAAGGAAAGGATAATGATGACAATGCAATGGCATTCTCTGTCCTGGCCACACTTGACCCCCAGGCCAGAGCTCCAGTGTAAACTTGACTATCCGAATCTTGATCCTCCTCAATCTGAAACTTGACAGTCTTGGGAGTGTCTGGCTGGACACTATCCATGATATCGTCATTGGAAGGCAGACTGTAATCCTTAATCGTTTTAGTCCTGATTTTTAACGTTTCTGGTGGATTAATTTGCACAACTTTCCTTTTCATTGACACATCTGCATTGACTCCTCTGCCATGCTCTATGGCAGCATGAAAACTTGGCCTCCGAAGTTCCTCGGAAATTGTGTTAACATCATAAAGTTTTGTACCACAAGAGTCAGATTCACTGTCTTGGTTGTTTTCTACAGCTTTCCTGAAACTGGACCTCCGGGCTCTTAGATTAGACTCAGTTGTGTCAGCAACAGTTAATATATTGTCCGATGACCAGCTGACAACTGGACAAGATGAATTGTTGACATTGGAGTCTAGAACAGGATATAAATCTTTAGATCTGCTGCCAGCTGAGCTTTGGGCCATGTTGTGAGAATGGTCCTCAAACTGATGATTAGAACTGATGGGTTTGTCAAGGAGGTACCTCCCAGAACTTCTAATGAAGTCCTGTCTCCGGTGAATACCGTAAAGACTTCTCTGCCTATTGTGAGGATTAGAGCAGGACTCTGATGATACTTTTGTTGGTGGAGCTGAACTTGCTGGGTGCTGCTCATCATTGCCATTGCAGACGTTACTATTGGTGGCAAAGGAATACTTTTTGGAGGGCATGTGTTCCTGTTGACCATTGTCTGTAGGTCCAATAGATGGACAGGATGTTGTGTACCTGAAAAATTTAAATAAGACCTGTTGATATTTTATTATAACCTAGAACCAGAATCTAATAATGCAGTTAAAAATCATAAGGTAAGCTTATTTTTTCCCAAATAAGATTGTTCTGTTTTATAAATGTGTGTGTTACAGTAACAACACAAAGGATATGGCCCGAATGAATCTATCAACTTAGACATGACCTTGGGATTGAGTGCAAAAAAAGAATGCCGTACAAACCACAACACTATTTAAAAAAGTTTTGGAAACTGCATAAGTCTTATTTGACTTTATAATATTGACCTGTTTTGCAGCACCATTCGAGCAGCTTTGCACTCATAGCAATCAACATCTTCACAAGACACAACAGATGCTGTGTAAGGGTATTTCATGGCGTACATTGGGAGATTACCATTGAAAACATCTATACTGAGGGCATCTGGAAAGTCAAGAAAATGATCAAAATGAGTTGACATTATATCCTCTATAAAGTTTCTAATAGCCTGTTATGGAATAGAATAAAACAGAAATTATCTCCCTTCAGACTTAGAGATATGATCACAAATTTTATCATTTAGGCCTATACTATAAGATCTTATACAAACATAAAATGTTTTGTTGTGGAAACATCTATTACATTTTTGTCAGTGAAAAAAAACAAGTTAATGTTATGGGCAGTTGTTAATTGTGTCAATAATCAAGATGGCCAAAGTTGGTCCAACAGGTAGATGTGTTTTAATGCACACACTTTTAGCATCATTGGGCATTTCAGCCTACTTTCACAGTGGTTATCAACAAGTCCCTTTTCCCTAAACATGTTCATAGAACATATTTAAATAGTTACACCAAAACTCAAGGCATGATGAACAAGACATTAACAACAAGTCCCATTTCTCTCAACATGTTCATAGAACATACTTGATAGTTGCACAAAAAATCTAGCCATCACCTTACCAACAAGTGGTGATCCTGGTGACAGTCTATGGTTACTGTGCCACGTGGACGGCAGGTCGATGTCCTCATTGTTCCATGACAATGATAAGTTAAGGTTATGTCTTTTCTGAGGGAAGAAAGTGAAGTTACCTGAAAACTATTCTCCCAGCAACTTCAAATTATTAAAGGATGTAAAAACATATTTTCATTCTGTTAGAGTTAAATTTACCAGTTAAAACTTTTTATTTTCTTAGCTATCTAACCCATTTTACTCACTACTATTAATAATTGAGTAGAACCTAAGTCGGACACAAATTCAGATATAACCTCGTAATGGTGTGGTTTCTAAGATTGGATATATTCATTGACACATTATTTTTTTTATCAAAGTATGTATTGAAAAAAAAGTATTAAAAATAATGATAAGAAATCAATTAGAAGTGGTCCTAATTCAACACCACTTAGTCAGCTATCAGGTTAAAGAGGGGAATATCCAAGTCAATATGAGTTTCAATCATTTCATAAAATGGAAATCATGATCTTTATGTAACTAGAGGATTCTAACAACAGTTGTAAATCCTACTTAGTCAGAAAAATTAAAACGATGAAATTCTGTTAAGCAAATGTATGGGGTATCGATGAATAACAGCGTGTCTTAAGCATCCTTAACTAATAGTTTTAACGTATCCTGTCAATAAAATCCAACTTAATTGACTTTATTAACTAAATTTAATTTTGAATTATGATTGATGGGATACATAAATCCATGAGCCAACCAGGAAATTTTAGAAACTGCTTTATTTGCATGACTGTCAACTTTTTAAATTCAAGGATGTCCAGCTACTATTGGTCATTTTTTTTGTTGGCACTACATTTTTTAATTCACTGAAATTGAACTCAGTCCACACCCAGAGAGAAACTGAGAAGGCAAAGAGTTAAGTCTGATATTTTGTAACCCTGTTTACTGTAAGCTAGAAGTATTGGATAAAGGCCCACTTCTTGTACAACAATAACTTACCAAAGCCCCTAAGGCTGCATCCCTCTTTTCAAGTTTTACTCTCAAAGTCTCGATATCTCTTTTAATACTCTCCTTGATCTTATCGGGGCTGTTTGGATTGAAGCTATCATCCTGCAGTAAAGTAATAACATTCATTTATTGTGTTTAAGAAATGCATTTAAATAGCCGTTTGCGCTGAACAACTGCAGTATATGGCTTAGTTATGTGCTGATATGTAGTATATGTCTGTATAAGCTAATCAATAGTGTATAGTCATGTTATGTACTGATCTATAGTAAATATTCTAGATATGTGCTGATCTATGTATGGTCTATATCAGGCCTGCACAACATGAAAGCACGCCAGCACCTAGCGGCCCATGAATTAATGAATTATTCTTTATTATTTTCTTAATAGCTTTCCCCCAAGTCCTATTATCTTTTGGCCCGCACAATTTTTTCATAAAGTATTATGGCCCTCCTTACATTTTAAGTTGTGCAGGCCTGGTCGGCAACCTAAGGCATGCTAATAAAAAAAAGGCAGGCTGTGTGATTTCAATTGCACACAGAGTGATTTCAATGGCACAGAGTGGGAAAAAAATGGATCTCATAGGTTTGTTTGCATTATGGTTTGCTGCTATTTTCAATGAATTAGAAAATCTTTTCTCACAAAATTACCAAAAGATTGCAGAGACTTATACTAATTGTCTAGTTAAGTAGCCTATTGATCTAATTATAATCTACACTGTCAAGTTATAACGTGATCTTTGTCAAGAGTCTTCAGTTTTTAAGAATGCATCTTTTTACCTGTTGGTCTTGACATTCAGTTTCTACATCTTTCTGTACAAGTCTCCAGATATCTTGAAGGTCCAACTGTCTGGCCAGAGTGCTGCTATAAAGGTTTTCCTGAGAATCACAAATGTATTAGATCAAATTTAGTTGTATGAGTTTATGCCTGCTAGATCATCTGATGCACTCATGAGTTTGTAAACAAAGTGTTTTTTTTTATAATCACAAAATGAATGTGTTATTGCTTCTTTATCACATATAGCTAGGAGCGGAACTAATGCATTAATGGCATAAATTTACTTCACAAATTCAAGTGTTCCAAAAATTTTAATAAATCTATCCTAGGCATGTGTGAATTTAATCACAGTTTTTGCAAAGGCTCTATTGAAATTTTTTTAAATAAAAGATAATTTCCCAAACATGCTTAAATGATATATCTATAATCTATATTATAACACCATAGTTGAGCCAACCTTACATAATCTAAATTTGATCAACAATGTTGTGTTAGCAATCTATATTATATCACCAATGTCATAATTTCAAGTTTTAATTTTAACACATCACCAATTTTGTATTAAAATAACTAATTCATACTATAATACTAATTTTGTGTATTTTTATAGTCAAATCACCCATGATGTGCTTTCACTATCAGTTCCTACCTCAAGGTCTGCACACTTCTGCTTCTCTCTCTCCAAATAGGTCCGTGTTGTTTGAGCTTCTTCATCCAAATCACAAATTTTCACTGCAAGACAAGAGACAAAATTGTATGATTGCTACTGTTATTGCGAAAACTCGTTACAGTTCCTTTTAAAAAAAACAAACAAACGAAGTAGGCCCTATATATCTAATGATGTTTACATTTCTAACATTAAGTTTTGAGAAATATGTATCTGTTATATATCTGCCTTCCCTACCCCTTTTTCTCTCCAAAATTTTTTTTAAAAAACATGACCAATAATTTACAACAAAAAACCTATATACCATTTTAAATACATTTATATTAACGAAATTTAATAAATTGCCATCCTCATTAAAAAATGTAATCAAACGTTTTCCTTGTTTTTCTACTAAATTTTCAGAAAATCGTAAAACAAAGAATTATTTTATCTTTAAGAAGAATATCTTTAACATTTTTCATGTCTGTAACAACTTTGAGTGGTTTTAAAAAAAATAGAAATGTTATTAGTCTCATAATAAATATACACCGGACACCGACCTTACTTTTCGCAAAGTAAAAGCAAAAACATATATGTTCATGTTTGAAGGAAAATCTTAACACATCTTTGTTCACGCACAGTAGAGGAAAATAAATAAGGCTGTATTTTAAGATAAAATTGTCACGTGTGTAAATTGATTTTTTTTTTTTTTTTTTTTTGAGGCATGGGTATAGGATAGGAAAACTTATATAAATGTGCCCACTGTTTGTCAACGCCAACGAACTATATTTTCTTAATTGGTAAACATATATTTATTTGTAAAAGATAATGTAACACCTCTTTTTTCCTTACTATAATATCAATGGGTTTAAAGATATTGTCATCAACGTAAAAATGTACACACCCTAATCTCCCTTACCCCCCCCCCCAAACTCAGATTTCTGTATCTAAGAAGGTTAATTATTTATTAAATTCATTTCTTTAATCTGAGGTGTGAAGCCTGGGGCTAAATGAAAGTAACAAGTCCCACTCAGTCGTAGTTTTTAATATAAAATTAATAAAATCATCCACAGAATGGTAGCCTCCTAGGCCTAGGTATGCAGCCACACATTTTTCGCACGTCCGTGAACTTAATGAAAATTCTTCAGTCCCATATCCCTTTTACATATGGTTTGTTCTCATTTGCATGAATGATAAGTAAATTAGTGAGCGCTATTTGGCTATGAAGTTTCAATGCCCTAATTGACTTGAAAATGACACTTTCTTATAAAAAGTATTTTTTAATCGTTAAGTTTTTATTACTATATAATTTGATATAAGTATATTTTTGGAATGAAAAATAAGTAAAAACTTAATAAGGTTAAAAATGTAAAGCTAAAATTTGGTGTGTTTTATTAACAGTTTAAAAAGCAATCATTTATATTGATTAATTTTACTTTTAAAAAGAGACAAAAACACTATCAGTTTTGTCACACACAGTTATTAAATAAAAGAAACCTAAAAGATTTAAATTTCCAAGTTTAAATTTAGCTCTTATGAAATTAATATAATTTTTCTTTATTTGAGCTCAATCACACATTTTAATCTGATATTGTTTAAAGACTTTAGATCAAATTAATTTTAATTCAATTAAACGACGCACTAAAAACTACAGATGTTTGAGTTTTCCCGAAATGTGTGATTACGATTTAACAAAAATAATTCTAAGATCATAATTTATTGATTAAAAAAAATATCATAAATTTCAAATTCCAATAAAATGCTTAAAATTGTGCTTTAATTGTTATTATAAATTTGTAATTTATAATCTTATTCTTCTATATTTTGATGGTCCACGATCAATGCATTGATCATTCTGGCTCCTGTTTCAGACGGGTTTGCAATGTAACTGCATGGTTTTGAAGGGGATATTTTACTGGTTGCAAAGTCTACTCAGCGATGGTATTATGAACTGGGGGGTTTGAAGACAGGAGGCAATAGAGGCAAATGTAGCAAATGTAGTCGCCTCAACTGTTGCTTTTGGAAGCTTGTTCCAGTTCTTTATTGTCTTTGGCAGGAATGAGGAGCTCCTGTACTGAGTTCTTGTTTTTATGAGTCGGAACTGCCTGTCATGGCCTCGTAATTGTCTAATGAGGAGAGGGATTAGTTTCTGTTTAATGCTGGAGCAGTGGACCAGCCCATTTTTTATCTTGTACTTGACATCATACATCATGGAGAGCCTGGATAGTCGTTCATCCAATGGTGACCAGCCCAGTGTTTTCAGCATGCTGCCAACACTTGAGGTGCTTCTGTTGCAGTTCAGGACAAAGCCTGCTGCCCATAGCTGTACCGCCACTAACCTGTTGATGTTCTCCTGAGTTAATGGGTCTCAAAATGAAGATGCATACTCTATAAGCGGCCGGACAAAGGCTTTATAGGCGTTTTCTTTCCCGCTGGAGTTGCCGATCTTCATAATACTTAAAATATATACTAAAATAAAAGCTGCTATTTTTTATTTTTTTTGCGTATTTACATTTATTCGATTTCCATAAAATAATAGAAAAAACGCTATCATTGTTTTTAAGAATAAACACTTATTTAAATTAATTGGTTTCTTTTGCGTTATATGGTCAGCCTAGCTCATTCTTATTTATAATATGTATTCCTGTAACAGTAATTTACATGTTAAAAGAAAATAAAAACATTTGACAAAATAATTATTGACATAAACTAACAAACCAGTTTTCATTCACACCCATCCCTTCCCTCACACCAGTCTCTACCATCACCCCCTCCCCATCTGTCACCACCTCCACTTCCCTCACACCCTACCATTCCTTCCCTTACCTCAACTTCTCTCCTTCCCTCACCTGCTTCCTTCCCTTACCCTCTCCTTTCCCTCACCATCCCTCACACACCCTCCTTTCCCTCACACACCTTCCTTACACTCACCTCTCCTTCACACCCCTCCCTTCCCCTTTCCTTTAACTCCTCCATTCCTAAAACCCATCCTTTTTCCTCTTACCTCTTCCTTCAGCTCCTTCCCCTTCCTAACACCCCACCCATCCCTCACACCCCTCCATTTCTCTCACACACATCTATTTCCCTTAAATACCTCCCTTTCCCTCACACACCTTCCTTTCCACACAACTCTCCTTTTCCTTCATACCATATTCTTTCCCTCACACACCTTGCCTGGCACACCTTCCTTTTCTTAACACCCCAAACCATTCCTCCCATCCCTCCCTCACACCCTTTCTCTCCTAGACACACATCCCTTTCCCTCATACACTGCCCATTAACCTGCTCATTTTCCCTCACACTCTCCCTTCCCTCACTTTGCTCACATTCCTCCTTTTCCCCCAAAACACTTTCCCTCACAACACTCCCTTTCCTGACATCCCTCCCTCTCCCTCAAACTCTACTGCTCACACTCCCCTTCCTCTCACACCAATCTCTTCCCTCACACATTCTCCCTTTCTCTCAAACCTTTCCCTCCCATACTCAAACACCCCTCATTTTCTTTCACTCCCCTCCCCTTTCCTCGCACAGTAACTTAAAACACTTTAATTAGTTACTTACACTCAGACTTGTGAAGCTTCTCAGCTAGCTCAAGATTTGACCTGTTGATAAGAGATTATTTTTGTTATTAACATTTCACAAGACTGCCAAATGAAAGAATCTGTTAACAAGTGTAGTTGAAGCCCTAAACGCGCGCAAAAGGATGTGAATAATGTCACACTCACAGAAGACCAAAAATTAAAATATTCACAAGTGTACATGAAAGCTTGTATGTTACATCAAAATTTCCAATCTGTGTCACTGTTAACACCCAGAAAACAGTGTTATTAAAAATATTCATTATCATGTCCAGTGAAGATATCTTTGATACAATTGTCATAGTTTTAACGGATCACAGTGGCTAGACCAAAATATTTTCATGAGAAAAAAAAAGCCGCAGGTTCACGACCCCTCGGGATACTCTGCCATCATTAGAACACACATAAAATAACGCAAACAACTAAATGGAGCTATTGAGTAACTTATCATCCGCCTTGAGCAACTCCAACTCAAGATATATTGTAATACCCTAACTGATCTCTAAAACGTTGCTGATATTTCACAAACTTCACAAACGATCAACTCAGAATAATACTTGCTCTTCTCTTTTCTTCAAGTTAGATTTCACCTCATATAAGTAAATGTAATTATAGCTACCGGTATATAAAATTCTTACCGTCTCATGTTACTCTCCACATCCTAGAAAGATTTAAATCCCACACACCACGGCCCAATCCATAAATACACCTGCACATTAACTCAACTATAACGTCATAATTTGCCAGTCCCACACCTCAAATAGATGAGATTTGTGCAGATAGCAACAATACACTTATCTAATCTATTTTAGAGAAGCTTACAAGACTTATTGAACGGATTTTCCGTATTTCTATTTATTTCTATGTATAATCTAAAGATAGCTTCTTTTTGCTGTCTCGAAATAACATGGAGAATCGATAGCAAGCTTTCATTAAAGGTCCATTCATAGAGAAGTGTTTTGTGTGAGTTTTAGCTATTCGCGTATATAAAATCTCTGCATGCGTTTTAGTAGGACCAAGACGAAAAACATATCGCATTTGAAGGTAACTAGTATTATTTACTTCCTTCCACACAGAGAGTTGAGATCATTCTTATAGGGATTGAAAGGGGAGAAAGAAGAACATGAGGAAAGACACACAAGCTCAGAGGATTACTGGGAGGCCCTATTCTCAAATCAATAAAGGACGTGCCATAAGGTCGTAGCTAGCCAGCCCCAGATTCTGAAGCGAGCCAGTCCCAGACTCGACACTTCGATCCAACTGGAAAGGGCCGCCAGCCGTGACTTTGATACATTTTTTTGTAAACAACTAAAACATACACACCGCAGTGGATAAAAACCGCATTTTATTTGTCAGCCAAAAGATTCATAGATTAATATTTAAGTAAAATGTTTATTGATAATAAACATGGGGGAAATGAAATACATGAGACGAATGTATAGGTGATAGTATGGTAGATGTTCATTTAATTGGTAAACTGTATGAGTTATATGGGAATGTTACATAGATGGTGGATGGTTGGTTTTGTGAAATTGTAGGCGGGGAGAGGGGGAGTACTTGGAAAGTTCGGTGGGGACGTGACGTTAGGATGCTAGGCGGTAATGTTGTGGGGATATTCGATGGGAATGTGGGTAAAGCTAAGTGACGATGTTATGTAAGGTGGGGGATATTAATGTTAAAGAACGGCAATGTTAGGTGGGAAAGTTACGTGGTGATGTTAGTTGGGGATGTAATGTTAGGTGGGATGTTTAGATGGGGATATTACGTTATGATAGTAGTTGGGGTGTAATGTTGTGACACAAAACACAAATAGATGCATACCAGTCACACTACTTAGTGTTGCGCTGTTATAAAAATAAACAGACATATTGTCATACAAATATATAGTACTGTAGAAAACTATAAATATCTAAATAAAAGTAAACATGTTTTGATTCCATTGAGCCATGTTCAGCATATAACCATGCTGAATTGTATATCTTTAAACTAGAAAAATTTATAAGTATGAAATTTTAAAAGCATTCCTCAAGCGTAAAAAATAAACCATCAGTTGTCGTAAAAGGTAACTGCCATAATGACAATATTGACTTTAAGAGTGATTTTTTGATTTTATAAGCCCTACAACTTTATGCTCTTTTTGTTTTCTAAAATTTATTGTACCCGGTAGGTTCATCTATGTAAAAGTTTAAAACATTTATTGTACCCGGTAGGTTCATCTATGTAAAAGTTTAAAACATTTATTGTACCCGGTAGTTTCATCTATGTAAACGTTTAAAACATTTATTGTACCCGGTAGGTTCATCTATGTAAAAGTTTAAAACATTTATTGTACCCGGTAGGTTCATCTATGTAAAAGTTTAAAACATTTATTGTACCCGGTAGGTTCATCTATGTAAAAGTTTAAAACATTTATTGTACCCGGTAGGTTCATCTATGTAAAAGTTTAAAACATTTATTGTACCCGGTAGGTTCATCTATGTAAAAGTTTAAAACATTTATTGTACCCGGTAGGTTCATCTATGTAAAAGTTTAAAACATTTATTGTACCCGGTAGGTTCATCTATGTAAAAGTTTAAAACATTTATTGTACCCGGTAGGTTCATCTATGTAAAAGTTTAAAACATTTATTGTACCCGGTAGGTTCATCTATGTAAAAGTTTAAAACATTTATTGTACCCGGTAGGTTCATCTATGTAAAAGTTTAAAACATTTATTGTACCCGGTAGGTTCATCTATGTAAAAGTTTAAAACATTTATTGTACCCGGTAGGTTCATCTATGTAAAAGTTTAAAACATTTATTGTACCCGGTAGGTTCATCTATGTAAAAGTTTAAAACATTTATTGTACCCGGTAGGTTCATCTATGTAAAAGTTTAAAACATTTATTGTACCCGGTAGGTTCATCTATGTAAAAGTTTAAAACATTTATTGTACCCGGTAGGTTCATCTATGTAAAAGTTTAAAACATTTATTGTACCCGGTAGGTTCATCTATGTAAACGTTTAAAACATTTATTGTACCCGGTAGGTTCATCTATGTTAACGTTTAAAACATTTATTGTACCCGTAGGTTCATCTATGTAAAAGTTTAAAACATTTATTGTACCCGGTAGGTTCATCTATGTAAAAGTTTAAAACATTTATTGTACCCAGTAGTTTCATCTATGTAAAAGTGTAAAACATTTATTGTACCCGGTAGGTTCATCTATGTAAAAGTTTAAAACATTTATTGTACCCGGTAGGTTCATCTATGTAAAAGTTTAAAACATTTATTGTACCCGGTAGGTTCATCTATGTAAAAGTTTAAAACATTTATTGTACCTGGTAGGTTCATCTATGTAAAAGTTTAAAACATTTATTGTACCCGCTAGTTTCATCTATGTAAAAGTGTAAAACATTTATTGTACCCGGTAGGTTCATCTATGTAAAAGTTTAAAACATTTATTGTACCCGGTAGGTTCATCTATGTAAAAGTTTAAAACATTTATTGTACCCGGTAGGTTCATCTATGTAAAAGTTTAAAACATTTATTGTACCCGGTAGGTTCATCTATGTAAAAGTTTAAAACATTTATTGTACCCGGTAGGTTCATCTATGTAAAAGTTTAAAACATTTATTGTACCCGGTAGGTTCATCTATGTAAAAGTTTAAAACATTTATTGTACCCGGTAGTTTCATCTATGTAAAAGTGTAAAACATTTATTGTACCCGGTAGGTTCATCTATGTAAAAGTTTAAAACATTTATTGTACCTGGTAGGTTCATCTATGTAAAAGTTTAAAACATTTATTGTACCCGGTAGGTTCATCTATGTAAACGTTTAAAACATTTATTGTACCCGGTAGGTTCATCTATGTAAAAGTTTAAAACATTTATTGTACCCAGTAGTTTCATCTATGTAAAAGTGTAAAACATTTATTGTACCCGGTAGGTTCATCTATGTAAAAGTTTAAAACATTTATTGTACCCGGTAGGTTCATCTATGTAAAAGTTTAAAACATTTATTGTACCCGACAGGTTCATCTATATAAAAGTTTAAAACATTTATTGTAACCGCACGACAGTGACATCACTAGGGGGTGCAGACCAGAATACCGGGTGAAACCCACAGAGGGTGGAGGGGGGTAAACACAGAGTATGCTCGAGTCGGTTTCATAAAGATCTCACTTAATTACAAGAGTATGGTGCCATCACAACAGTTTGTCACCATGCTAGGGGCCACGAGAAAAGGGTGCCACCAGAGCAGGGTGTAACCAGAGCAGGATTCTACCAGAGGTGGATTCAACCATGAGATGAGTGTCAACTGAGCAGGCAGATTCCGTGGAGGTTCATGGTGAAGTCTGGAGAAGGTGAAGAAAGTGGCATGTGAACGATCAATAGACAGTTTAAGACCCATCAAGGAAGTAGCAGATATGTTCTAGCAGGGGTCCTACAACTTTTTAAACAGCGGGCCGGGTCAGTGCCCACTCAGGGTGGGCCGAACTATAGTTTACAAAAATATTATGAACGAATTCCCTTGCACACTGCACAAATCTTATCTGTAGCGCAAAGAGGGGGACAAAATAAATAGTGTTAATGAATAATTATTGTATCAGCATAAACTTGTTAGCATCTCTATGAAAAGTTTGTGTCTTTATTCTGATGAAATGATTAAGGTCCAGTTCAATCACTGTCACGCTATCGGGGTACCCGTACGGTGACGAAGCGGTCCAGATAAAGGACCCCTGGATTGCCGGGCCGTAGTTTGAGGATCCATGTAGAGTTCGAGGCTGTTCAAACTAATCGTCTACTTTTGACGGCTGTAGCTGAGTTACTGGAGTCAATAAAAAATTTTGTTTTTGCTTTTTTAAAACGCTGTTACCGCAAATTCTTTTTTGTTTGCCTAATGTCTTTTGTTGCTCTAGCACTTAATTTACAAACAATGCTTTAAGTGATTTTGTATGATCTGGTTGACAATTGGCGGTGCAGGTCTGAGAAGGGGGTTTGAAAAAAAAAAAAGGGGGGGGGGGGGTTGACACCAATAATTTACCGCACCCAGTGAAACCTATCCTAGTGACGCCGCTGCCGCACAGTTTATCTAGGTCAGTGATTCCCAAAGTGGGCGATCCAGGCGGCGACAGTAGCCTCGGGTGCATTTGGGGGCGTTGAATAAAATAAGGGGTCGGTGAAAGCATAAAGAAGGAAGAGTAGATAAAATTCGAAAAACTGTTCGTACATATTTCATCCTTTGTGTAACATTATTTTCCACATAATCACACATAATAAGGTAAGTAGAAATATAAATACTTGTATCCTTCTGTTTGATCGCTTAAAGAATGAATGTTTCAGGGGCCCTGACTAATTTTTTTTTCTGAAAAGGGGGTGGTAGGCCAAATAAGTTTGGGAACCTCTAGGTGAACGTTTCTAATAGTTATTGTACCCGCATGGTTCATCTAGGTAAAAGTTTCTAACATTTATTGTACCTGCATGTTTCATACAGGTACAGGTTTCTAAAAAATATTGTACCCGCGCGATCCATCTAGGTACAGGAATACCTAAAAATAACATTGGAATGGGGTAGAGAATTGATGGGAAGAGACCCTTTTGCTTTGTAAAATCAGTAGTCAAACTAAATAGACGATTGATGTTTTAGATCAGGGCACCAAGAACTGTTCATAGAAAAACTACTGGGTAGAAATCAACTTAGATATTCATTAAATCTATATCGATTGGTGCCTCAGTGAGACGTGTTAAGGCCTCGTTAGACTTTAAAAAAAAAAAAACTTATTCCATGTGATGTTAAATGCCCACACAAAACACAGAATCGGACATAAAAAACACACAGCCGCCCAGACAAAAACACATAACACCCATACTATGAGCGTACAAAAGACAACTTACTATCATCAAATGGCAGGGCGTAGGAATCTGGGGCAGGGGCGATAAGCCCAGGGTGGCATTTTCGGTCTTTGTTATTAACACAGCTTATTTTCTACATGTAGTCTTTGTGCATTGTGGTTTCGTGAATTAGGGGCGGAAAAGTCAAATACCGCTCCAGGCTTCACAAGCTCTAGCGACTCAATTTGCATAAGGATTGAACAAGGCATTTCATCAAAACATATATGTACACAATACAATAACCGTACGCTGTAAAATGGGCTATCACACTGTGTTAGATGAAATCCTTTGCTAGAATCATAGACCACCTGTAGCAATACTTCTTTTTCTGCTTCGGGGGCATCCATTAATTACGTCAACAATTTCTAAGCAAATTTGACACCCTCCCCACCTTGTCCCCAACTGTCAAACTTTCAATGACCCCTCCCCCCTAAGTAATTATGTCAACATTTCTATAGCTTCCCCCTTTTTAAAAATAATGAATTATAACATAAATAAAAATATAAATACATTTTACTTTGTGCTGAGCTATTTTAATTCCAGCACAAAGTTCCATCAAATCTTATTTTTCTGCAAACACAGACCTTATATCAACAAACATCCCGATTTACTGTCCACATGATCCAAAATGGAAATAATTTCCTTAAAAGTTTCATTGAGTTTAATTTCGTATGTTTAATGAACACTAGCAGCATCGCCGATAACCGATAATTTAATGTATATCATCTTTCATCTATTTCTAGACGTGAAGTCATGTTTCATCTCTTACATGTGTAGAATATTCCCCGTGAAATGGTGATATTTCATTGGATAGACATCCTGAGCTCAAACCCAGAGATGAACGACATATCTAAGCTCTGACTGACCTTATTTATTTTAAGAAAAAACACTGTATTTAAATAAAAATTGGTGGGGGGTGCGAGGGGGGGGGGTGGACAAAATTTCAGTCAGATCAATAATCCCCCAAAGGCGAGACAACGTGAGGCACTCAGACAGGACGGGGGAGGAGGGGGTGGTCAGACAATGGGACCTGGGTGGGAGGGGGGTTGTATCAGTTAAGGGGTAGATTTTGCTCTATCAAAATGATGTCATGTTGATGCCGAGTAAATTTGGATTTGGATGGCTCACACTGAAACACGATAACATCGATATTTTGCACCGTCGAAAAATATCCAGCAACGGTTTGTGGTTGGGAGTGATGTGCATGATATGGCGCATCATCAAAATGAGACAAAAGACCTGCTATATACGTAGGTATTTTTTTTAAAGGCCTTATAAAACTTGCGAAACAATTACAAAGTGGGGGTGTGGGCGTGATACAGACAAGGGTGTGTATGAGAGGGCGTGGAGTGAGGTTGCACGGCACAACTGTTCAGAAATTGTGTTCATTTTCAGGCAAGAGGTCATTCATCTTTAAAGAAGATATGATTTGAACAATTTGAAAACACGAGTTTAAAATTAAAAACAAAAATCGTTATTGTGATTAAACTTTAATGATAGATATAAAAACACTAGCCATCATCTACACCAATTGTTTTCAAAATGGGTCGTGACCCCTCGGTGGGTTGCATGACGATAGGCAGAAGTTTAAAAAAATGAATTCTCAACATCTAAACATGCCAACACAGAACTCAAATCACTCAAAATCGTTGCATAACTAGAAAAACAATCCGTACGCCTTACGTTGACGAGTTATCCGTCTTTTAAATAGATAGACTAATCGGGTGATAAAACTTGGAACGAAAAAGAAACTAAACTACGCTGCACAGTCCACTAGTCCAAGGAATAGACAAGAAGTACGATTTTATTGACCCGGATTGGTTTAAACCCATGATTTCATTCATAAGCCAGGCTAGAGAACTATGGTAACAAGAGTGGAGGATTGGTGTTGTGATGAAGCGCTGAGATGAAGAAAATAGCTCGATGAAAATGTGCTTTGATAACAGAATCAGTTAACAAAGTTGAGCGGCTCTTAACTGGGACATATCGAATAAAAGCAGAATATCAACGAATGCATCAGTGTTGAGCCAGTATTGAGGATTTGCGGGTGAGGATGAGGGGGTGGCAGTTGAAAAGATTCGGTAAGTAAATCGCTTCTCATTCTTCAAAACTTTTCATAGAATATACGCCAAACTATAACGTGTAAGTAAAAGCATGTAATGCAAAAAAAAAAAAAGTCTCATATTGTAAAACACATCCTTTTCTGTCACTTTGGCATATCATTTCTTGTCTATAATTAAGTCCCTATTTATCCACTCATGTGTACACAACAGAATGTCTCAACGGTTGGTTCCACCCACAAGGTGGTTAGTGCATGAAGGCTATCTTACATCCGCAACAGTGTCAAAGAAGTGCCAGAACGAACATGGCAATCGTCTCATTTGTATATTTACACGTGTGCTACGCCCTCGCCGTCACCTGAGCCGCCCATCAATGAAATGCATTTATATAAACCTTACAGTTCTGCATGACTTCAACAGCAACAGTCTCGCATGACTTCATCTGTCACCAACGTCTTGAAAGTAGAAAGTACTAACTTATGAGGCCGATAGGCATGACCAAATTATATTTTTCACTGATTTCAATCGTTTCGAAATTTGGCCGTCCACATGCACATACTGAAATGGACCTAGTTTCCATCAAATGCAACCTCATACTCGTCAAGCACATTAGATTTTAAAAGAAATCAATTTTTGACAGGATATAATATTGTTTGGCATCGGCAGCCATTGCAACACAATACGTTTGAAAAGATACAGCGAAAATAATGGTCTGCAATAATGATGGGTTTTTCTTGGGGAAATTGGGCTTATGGGTAGAAAAGAACAATTCACACTTTTGTGGTTGTGTCAGTTGGGATTTATAAATAAAGGTCCAATTTGTAAAAACTTTCAAATATTTGCTCTTTGTTTTTTAATCTACTATGAGATTTTTAATCAGCTGATGCATGTTATACGCGAACACTCGTAACTGATGATAACAGCAATAACCAACATCAAGCTAGCCAAATGACACAGCCACCATAGTGTGTGGCTTAGTGTATTTACTGTAGGTATTGTTGATCGGTTTGTAAAGCGCCCAGGAAGAACCGTGAGACGAAAATATTGCGCAAAGGGCAAAACGTAAATCTCCACGGTCTACCACTGATGGTACGTCATGATTTGTTGCGTCTTTGCCCCATAATATTTTCATTCTATTCTGACTGTAGGACATAAGATTAGTAAATAGTTGAATCATCTAGAATAGCCACGTAAAGAGCATCAATATATCAGTTTGTGAAATAAAATTCAGCACAAAGTCATCTTTTGGAAAACTGATTCCTGAATTAGTCATCAATTAGAAAACAAACTAATTCACCATAATGCTATCAATTGGAAACATGAATGATTAATGCCGTATCGGAATATGACCTATCCTAGTGACACCAATACTGCAACATAGACCAAACGGCCATATAATAATTTATTACATAATGCGCAATGCAACCTCCTTTCACTAGCTGGGGAAAGACATTTATTTTAGACACAAAAATCTATAGTAATGTTCAGTTTGGCCGTGTCCTTGGGGAAATTCTTGTCTAAACATGCACACAAATTACCCTGTCTCTGTGTAGTATTATTTGTGTCTAAATTTAAAAAAAAAATGTTACATGTAATATGAAAGTTGCAGATGAGAATACTTTAATACTGTAAAGGACTTAAGCAGACATTTTAATATACTTAATTAAAAGTTACAGTTTATTCTTATTGAAAGTGAACAGCAAGAACAAGTAGATGCGACTAATAAAACGGTTTTTTAAAAGTTTCATTCGATCATTATAGCATAATTTTCATAAACGTATTTGATGATAGCTGGGGTTCTATATATAAACAAATACATATGTTTAGTGCTACACACGGCCACACTCTATCAACAGATCAATATTATGTTTAGTGCTACACACGGCCACAATCTATCAACACATCAATATGTTTAGTGCTACACACGGCCACAATCTATCAACACATCAATATGTTTAGTGCTACACACGGCCACAATCTATCAACACATCAATATGTTTAGTGCTACACATGACTACAATCTATCAACAGATCAATATGTTTATTGCTACACACGGCTACAATCTATCAAAAGATCAATGTGTTTAGTGCTACACACGGCCGAAATCAATCAAATGTGTAACGTGTTCCGTGCTTCAAATTTCCCCCCAATCCATGAGCAGTAAAATAGCTTTTATTATTGCAAACACCATGCAACTCTACATCTACCCTACTAAAGATATATATTAAGTGAACTTACTTTTCCTTATTTGAGTTACTATCCATGGCAAAGGGAAAGTTATCCAAGCTGACGTCACATGTTTACCTTTCCTGACACATTAACATTGTCTTAAGGAGTTATCTGTAAGTAAACTCCTATAATATGTTAAACGTGTCTAATACGAGCCTGTTATTCCTTGTTACTATTGTATAGGGTGTTACAGGAGGTTAGCTGTTCCTTATAGTACATACAAATACAAACATCTCTCGCCTTTGAAGAACACCTTTCATAAATGATATATCAAAACTAAGGCAGACAGCGCCGCCGATTATCTCACATTGCTAATCTGGTCCGGTGATAAAATTTGAATAATGAACTAAGTGTTCTTCATCTCGGCGTAACACTGCTTCCCACTGACACAACTACAGATCATATCTCAATTGACAGCCTATGTTACGTACGCTAGCGCCCATATTTTGACCTCATAAAAAGAGACCTTCACATCTCCTATACTAGATTGTGTACAAGATGGTTCTTACCTTACATATTCAAATACACTCAAACTGCATTACTTCACTACCTAGCAGTGGCGTAACTTGTGTTGGTGCCGCCCGGGGGACGGGGTACTAAGCTTTTAGCCATCCCCTTTCATAAAAAGCCCTCCACAGTTGGCAAAAAATGCCGCCCCTAAATATAGAGCAACAAAGTGCCCTCCACACCCCCTTCCTATGCATCTGCTAAGCAGACATAATCAACACCTTCTCCAATGCGAAAATGGCAAGTTCCAGAACATGAGTACATTTAAAATCTCATAACTATTTTTATTGGAACATCGAAAATGCTGCGTTAGAATCAGGAACAATAGGCTGGTAATTATTACAACCAGCACGGGTACAGTTGGTTCGTATTAATGACAACCAGGTGCCAATTCACGACAAGATCCTATTTATGACAACTAGGTACTGTTGTACAGTCCTGTTTTGTAGGACTGTCTTTTTAAGACAACTCGTTCCCGTTTATGATCAATGACCTATACATTCCTAGACTGTTGTTTTTATTTTAGAGAACAAATCTCCATAAGACCAACAGATAACTAATCAATAAGTGGTTGAACAGTCATTTGCACGTTACAGATAGGGAATGTTTTTGTAGGAATTATTAAAGTCTTCTCCTTAAATTATACTTTATAAAAGAAAGTAAGTTGTTTATAGAAGAGATACTTAGTTCACAGCTGTGTCAAACAGATAACAACTGAAGTAAAACGGAAAACCAGACCAAGTGGGTTGAACAGACAACCATACGCTGTTGGTTGCAGAGACATACACCGTGGGATGAATAGACAAGCCGCCAAGTTGGCTGAACATACAATCAATGTTGGTTACACCCCAGTGACCATACAGTGGAGAAATACTTGCTTAACTTTCCCAGATGCTATTACAGGGTAGATCAATATCACCAACTACAACAGCAGTTGTAGGTATGAGTGGCAATACAGTAGTTTATAAACACTGGGAAACAGAATGTTGGAAGCAATAGATTTAGCTGTTGGACGAACCTTGGTTCTTATAAAGCAGGGGGTCTCCAATCTACGGCCCACGGGCCGGATCCGGCCCGCGAGGCCAGTTCACCCGGCCCGCCAACGGTACTTGAATTTGCTTGATAAAACATATGTTTACCGACAGAGAAGGAAAGTTTTTTGGATTTTACCGCTGCTAACCTGATGTTGAGTTTCTGAAACTGAAGAACTTTGCTGCTAGTATGGCATCAGTGTTTGGAACAACTTATGTGTTTGATCGACATTTTAAACAATGACGTAAGTGGAGTCAACACATCGAACAAGAGTGACTGATAAACATTTGAAAACAATTCTCTTGATTGGATGCAGCAATTCAAAACCAAACATTTTTAAATCTTGAAAGTCATCATCAATGGCACTACAGTCCATATAGGGCCCTGGCCTGCTCCACCACATCCTTCCACTCGGAGCGATCCATGGCTTTCCGTCTCCATGCTCGAAGCCCCAACTCGTGTAAATCTGTCTCCACACCATCAATCCACCTCATCCTTGGGCGACCGATGAGTCGTCTGCCCCTAGGCTTCTGCCTGTATATAATTTTGGCTGCTCTGCATTCCGGCATCCTTTCAACATAACCTGCACAGCGCATTCTGCCCTTTTTTATCATTGTGACTGTGGGTGGTTCTTTGTACAAATAGTAAAGTTCTGTACGTATTCTCCAGATATCATTTTCTATCACTGGTCCATATATTTTGCGGAGGATTTTCCTCTCCCATATGTTGAGCAGGTTCTCTGCTTTTCTGGTGAGGGTCCAGGTCTCACTAGCGTACAATACTACAGGTCTTATGATGGTGATGTATATTGTCTTCTTTGTTCCCCTTGATAAGTTTTTGTTTCCCGGTAGCTTTTGTAGACTGAAATAGGAACGGTTGTCTGCTGTTATCCTTTCTTTCACCTCTGACATTATCTCATTGTGCTCATTTATAGTTGCCCCTAGATATTTGAATGAGTCCACTCTCTCAAATTTGTGGTTGTTTATATTGATGTTATCATCAGCGTGGGAGTTTCTTGACATTATCATATATTTTGTCTTCGGTTCATTTATATCAAGGCCAGCTTTGAATGAGGCATTTTCAAGTTCCCTGAATGCTTTAATTATGTCATTACGGTTTCTACCCAGTAGTGGTATATCATCTGCATATGTCAGGTACTGCAATGGTTGGCTATATAAGGTTCCTGATGGTCGTTGCTCTGTAGTATCTGGAAATAGTTTGTTATGGTTCCACTGGTGCTAATGTGAATGCTTCTAATAACTTTTTCTAGCGTGATGATAAACAGGATACATGATAGTGAGTCTCCTTGTCTGAGGCCCCGATTAACTATGAACTCTCTAGAATATTCTCCCTGAACCTTGATTCTGCTTTTGTAGTTGGCCATTGTCATGTGTAAGAGCCGAGTAAGCTTGTTAAGGACTCCGAGCTCTTGTAAAGCATTGTATACGTAATTCCTGTTTGCGCTATCGTATGCTGTTTTGTAATCCACATATAGTTGGTGTAGAGGCCGACCAAATTTCGGCTTCGGCTTCGGTTTCGGCGCCGAAAGTGGCCATTTTATCACTTTCGGCCAAGTTTCGGTTTCGGCCGAAACTGAAAAGTTAACTTTCGGCTTAATTTCGGTTTCGGCCGAAAGAGAAAAGTTAACTTTCGGTTTTTCTTCGGTTTCGGCCGAAATTGACTTAGACTTTCGGCC
>CAXITT010000475.1:555148-586083 GCA_964033795.1 Lymnaea stagnalis | reverse complement strand
AATATGAGAATGGGGGAAACGGGCCGGCGCATTTACACTAAACTTTTCTGTCATGTAGCGGGCCGCAAAATATCGTCTTGCGGGTCATAAATGGCTCGCGGGCCGCGAGTTTGAGACCCTTATAATAGATGTTTATTTATTAATATTCACGATTATCTCATTTTTTATAAAAAGAATGTAAATATTTATACTTTCCCCATCATTTTCGATATATGCAGAATGTATGCGGGAACGAATTTCAAAATATCTTAACGTTTCATTTTCGGTTTCGGCTTCGGTTTCGGCCGAAAGTCATTTTTAAACTTTCGGTATTTTTTCGGTTTCGGCCAAAAGTCATCTTAAACTTTCGGCCTATTTTCGGCTTCGGCCGAAATCAGAAAAACCACTTTCGGTCGGCCTCTAAGTTGGTGTATGTCGATGTTATATTCGTAGCATTTCTCCAGGAGACATCTTATAGTAAAAATATGATCCGTGGTTGACCTATTCTGCCGGAATCCACATTGATAGTCCTATAGGATCTGTTCACTATACTTTTCCAATTTTCTCGCTATAAGTTTTGTGAGGATTTTGTACATTACATTAAGAAGGGAGATGCCTCTATAGTTTGAGCATATCAACTTAGATCCCTTTATGTGGAGTGGTATTATGAGTGCCGTGTCCCATTCAGTTGGCATTTCTTCCTCCTGCCAGATTCTGGTTATAAGTTCGTGTATTTGCCTATGCAGTTCGCTACCACCTAGCTTTATGAGTTCTGCAGGGATAAGGTCTATTCCTGGGGCTTTGTTATTTTTCATGGTGGAGATTACATCTTTTATTTCATTTAAAGTTGGTTGGTGTTGGTTGGTTGACCAGTGGGTCCGGTCCTCCTTGTGGCGGGGCGTAATCCTCATTGGTTCCTCCACCTGAGCCATTCAGTAAGCCTTCAAAGTGTTGTGCCCATCTCTCTAGTACTCTACTGCTCTCTGTGATCAATTCTCCATCCGTGCTTTCACACATGTGTGATCTTGCTTGAAAGCCATTCTTTTCCTGCTTTATCTTCAGGTACATTCCCCTCACATCTCTTTCTTTTGCCAACTCTTCTATCTCTACTATTTTTTATTTTTCCCAAACACGTTTTTTCTTTCTGCAAATTTTGCTGGCCACCCTTCTTGCTTCATTATATAATTGTCGTGTTCTTCTTGTTTCCCTTTGCAGCATCATTAGCCGAGCTTTGTTTCTTTGTTCTATAAGTTCTTTGCATTCTGCGTCATACCATCCTGTTCTTTTCACTGCTGGTTTAAATCCAATCGTTTCCTCTGTTACACTTGTGACTATTTGCTTCATCTTTTCCCATTGCTGGTTTATATCAACGTTGCTGGCTGATTCTCTTTTGGATAATTCTAGTAGAGTTTCAATCTTCTGTTGATATTCCTCAGTAATTTTTGGGTCCCTACTCAGTTTCTGACTATTGTACTGTTTTTCTCTTTTATTTTGTTTATTGTGGATGTTACAAATTCTTTGCTTATATTTGATTCTAACAAGCATGTGGTCTGAGTCTATGTCCGCCCCTCTACAACTTTTCACATCTGATATGTCCGAGCCATGCCTCCGGTCGATGAGTACGTGGTCTATTTGATTACGGGTAAATCCATCTGGAGATATCCATGTCGCTTTATGTATTTGTTTATGTTGGAATACTGTGCTACTGATTATCATTCCTTTTCCAGAGGCGAAGTCTATAAGACGTGTTCCGTTGTCATTGCTCTCATCATGCATACTTTCCTTTCCGTTTGTTGGTCTGTAGACTAGTTCTTTCCCAATTTTCGCATTGAAATCGCCTAAATCTTGAAAGGCTAACGTCAATTTGATTAATCTCACTAACATTTTGGCTGCTTAGTTTGTGATATTCGAATATATGCGCACTTGGTCTCATGTAACTATCTCTTTGCTAACGTCAGCTTCTTTGATAAATTTTTTAGAAAATAAATATGTTTGTTGCCTTTGTTTTTTGTACATTGCACACCACTCACCCATCATTAACATGGAACACTCAACTAAGTTTTTCGTCTTCTTTTCCAGATCTTTCGTTCTGGCTTGCAAGTATTGTACGGAATGATTATCCAGCCCACGCTCGCCATTTTTTCCGTTATCTGGCCCGCCGTGAAAAAAGTTTGGAGACCCCTGTTCTATAGTTAACTATAGTTTAATCTCTGGCAAATGTTTCATCAACTGCGGATTAGTGTGGGTGGGAGGAGGAATTGAATTTTCAACGTATTCTGTTGTGTTGATGAGAAAGTGAGAGGTGGTAGAGGACGTGAGAGGAGATGAGGAAGAGAGAAGTGGGAGGGGGAAGAAAGAGGTGGAGAGGAACATGAGAGGTGGAGAGGGACATGATAGGTGGAGGGGAGGAGTGAGAGGTGGGAGAGGGAATTAAGAGGTCGGAGGGGGAAGTTAGAGGTGGGAGGGGAAGTGAGAGGTGGAAGGGGGGAGTGAGAGGTGGAAGTAAGAGGTGGGAGGGAGAGTTAGAGGTAGAATGGAGACGTGAGAGGTGGAATGGAGACGTGAGAGGTGGAATAGAGACATGAGAAGTGGAATGGAGACGTGAGAGGTGGGAGGGGAACGTGAGAGGTGTGAGGGGGGCGTGAGAGGTGGAATGGAGACATGAGAGGTGGAATGGAGACGTGAGGGTGGGAGGGAGATGTGATAGTAGGAGGGGGAAGTGATAGGTGGGATGGAGAGGTGAGAGAGTGAAATGAGAGGTGGGAGGGTGAGGTGGGAGGGTGAGGTGAGAGGTTGGAGGGTGAGTTGAGAGGTGGGAGGAGGCGGGTTGAACTAATATAGAAATAAATGTCGTGAGTGTTGTGGGCTATTTGTGTGTGGAGTGTGAAAGAGGATAGGGGTGTTACTAAAATATAAATATATTACTTTCTAATATTACACGAGTGTTTAGTGTTCCTTACAAGTTCATTCCCGGTATATCCCATATTTTGCGTGTCTGCCTCTAGCTCGTGTCTCCATGTATTCTTTTGCTTTCCTCTCTTTCTTTTTCCCTGTGGATGCCATGTTAGGGAGTGTCAGGGGGGGTGCTATCTGGAGGTTTTCGGAGAGTATGTCCTATCCACCTCCATCTATTCTATATGATGTCTTTGTAAATGAGCACCTGGTAAGTTCTTTCTAGTAGATCTTTGCTGGTGATGGTATTTGGCCATTTGATGTTCAGGATCTTTCTAAGGCATGTGTTTATGAAGGTCTGAACTTTCTGCGTAATGCTCGCCGTTGTTATCCAAATTTCTGCTCTATACATTAGGACTGTGTTAAGGATTCTGACTTTAGTTTGCAGCTTCAGTTCCTTCGACTCCCATATTTCTTTAATACCACAAATGCTGATCTAGATTTTCCAATTCTAGCCCTAAAATCCACGTCAGATCCTTCTTCTTCTTTTTTTTATTTTGAGGGCCCACGTTCAATGAATTGATCATTCTGGCTCCTATGTTTCAGAGGGGTTCGCGATGTTACTGTGCATGATTTTCAAGGGGATACTTCACTGGTTGCATTAAGTTATTTATGTCGATGGTGCTGCCTAAGTATGTGAAGGACTCCACTTCTTTCAGTGCCTTTCCTGCCAGAGAGATATGTTATTGGTTGGCTGAGTTTACCTTCATGATCTTTGTATTGCTTTTATTTACATTAAGTCCGAGCTGTGCTGAAAAGGTGGCTACGTCTTTTGTCTTTTCCTGCATTTGTTCTGGTTGTGGGACAGAAGTTCAATGTCGTCTGCAAAGTCTAAGTCATTCAGTTGTTCCCAGAGTGTCCACTGTATCCCGTTCCTCTTTTTGTCTGTGGATTTTTTCATTATCTAATCAATGGCGAGGATAAATAGCAAGGGGGACAGGAGACATCCTTGTATAACTCCTGTTTCCACTTTAAAGGTATCTGTGTGTCTACCTTCGTGTACCATCCTGCAAGTCATTTCTTCATAAGATTTCTGAATGATCTCGACTAGTTTTCATGGTACTCCATAGTGCCGAATAAGTTTTCACAAGGTTTTTTGGTCCAGACTATCAAAGGCCTTTTCGTAGTCTATAAAATGTATATATAGGGGGGAGTTCCATTTGATGGACTGTCCTACAATGATTCTTAGTGTTGCAATTTGATCTGTGCATGATCTGTTTCAGCAAAAGCCAGCATATTGATCTCGCAGATGCATGTTGACCTGGTCTTTCATTCTATTCAAAATAAATATGTTAAAGCCCTTTCCTGGTACAGAAAGCAGTGTAATTCCTCTGTAATTTACAGTTCAATTGTTTTTAACTTTCCTGGCAGATCTACTTAACAACAAACACTTCCTGTGAGCAGTCGTCACCACAACAGGTTACTTATCTTCCACTCAAGGCCTCAGCTCTTATTTCTTTAACTTAATATCTCCATTTATTTTATGAAACACACAGGTCTCACAATCACAATGAAATGATTCAAATCAAGATGATCATGTGACCATCCCTTTAAACCAATCAGGAAAATTGTAAAAAAGGAGGTAGGCCAGATAACTCTTTAAAAAAAATTTGAAGTAATTGAGTTGAAAAATACATCTAAACAAGGCCTACCTTTTCAGCTTTGTTATTTCTGAGCGCAGCATTTTGTTCTGCTTCCGCAGTAACTTGACACTGTTGCTAGGGCTTGGCTTCAAACCATTCACCTGTTACCAAGATAAATGAGACAAACCTATTATGATGACATGATCAGGATAGAATTAAGGTCTGGGGGTGGTGGGGGAGGGGGGCAGGTTTTTTTAAAAAAAATTGTAGATAAAAGTTGTTGGTAATATAATTTTGATTGTGGTGGAGGGAAGCAGAAATAAAGACTAAGCTAAGAAGGATTGGGGGGAGGGGGGGGGCAGGGGGGCCTCTGTAAGCAAACCTCCAGAAAAAGTTTGATAACAACTTGCTATACCTTTGCATGGAAGCTGACAACTTTTAATTAAACCCACATAAAGTGAAAAAAAGAAAAAATTAAAATCTCATATAGTGTTTTTTTTTTAAATGAAAGAAACTGCCAAAATATTTATATTAAATTAGTTGCTGACATATTTTATTTTTATTTTATGTAGCTGTAGTTTAGTCAGCATGTAATCCCACAAAAAAAGAAACGGGTCCGATCACTGTTAACAACTGTTAAATTTTAAAAAGAAATTTAAAATACGAGAATAGGCAAATTTAATACACAACCACCAAATCCCTCTCCTATCCACAATTTCTGACATTTTGTCAGTGACTCCCAAGGAGGTCATGACCGACAGGTTACGAACCACTGCCCTAACCATAAACATAACCCTAATCCATAATGGATCGGAGCTTCGCATATGTGGAAGGGCTACTGGTCACTGGTGAGTAGCAGTTTTCTTTTTTTCTGATACCAATGTACTCAGATTATTTTAATAAATCTTTCTATCATCATCATGGTGATACCATCCAAGCCTTCTTTCAGCCAAGTGGTTATGCGCAGCCCTTTCAGTTAAGCTTCAATTGCGTAAATCATATAACTATCATTTAAGTCTGTGATATAACTTAATTCACACGTCAACAAACTTTGATAGCATTATTTTCAGATCTTTGAAGTTACATTTACCTCACATTTGGTTTTGTATCAATCGCTAGTCAGTTTTCTATAATTTTTCAATTTAGGTAAAGTATACAAAAAATTATGTAAAAAAAGGTGTGCTAATATTCAGCGTTTCCACTCAGCCCTATTTTCTACACACCACCTTGTGTGATAAAACTAAATATGTCACATCTCAATGCATACCTCTTTCTGTACACCATCTATCTATTATGTGTGGTACAACAATAAACATATCACAAGTGTTACGTACCATTATATGGTTTTAAAAATTTAATCTGTTTTAAAATTTGGGTCATAGAATGAACAATGGAAAGGACTGAAAAATCAGTATGCAAAAAAAAGATACATAAGCTATTGATACTAACAATATTAAATTTAATTATACTATTATATTTATATTAAAATACAAATTCAAATATACAGAAGCAAAAAAACTATATTAACCTACAGCACAGCGAGTGTAAAGGTACAATTGTCCAAAAATACAAATATTAGTTTATACACACATATAAAAAGTACAATCGTACATGTCTATTAAGTCTTGTAAATGTCTATGAAAATTCGCAAAGATCTCTCTCTCTGCCAGGAAAGCTGCCAGCTTATATTTAGGGATTAAATCAGAACAATTCAAAAAAGAAACTCTAGACATTGCATACCCTGATAGCATTTTTTATAACAAATAGAACGTAAGCAACCTTTTTCCAATCAAAGAAGGGGTGAGTAAAAGGAGTAGCACAGCAAATTTAATATGTGATGCCAATAGCCAATATGAATACAAGACAAAGGGGAGACAAGTGGTGGTGGCCACAACACCAAATAAGGCCTACAAACATGTCACAACACAATGCATACCTCTTCCTGCAAGCCATAATGTTTGGTACAACAGTTAACATATTATAATGCATACCTCTTCCTGCACCCCAACATGTGTGGTACAAAATTTATCATAACACAATCCATACCTCTTCCTGCAAGCCATAATGTTTGGTACAACAGTTAACATATTACAATGCATACCTCTTCCTGCACCCCATCATGTGTGGTACAAAATTTATCATAACACAATGCATACCTCTTTCTGCACTCCCTCATCTGTGGGTTCTCTGGTAAGATCTCTCTGTTTTTCATCACTTCTGTCGTACAGGCTGAGTTGTGTTTTCTTCAAAGTCTGTTTCACCACATGTTTCAGTTTGAGGTTTTCTTCTAACAGACAAAAAAATAAAATGGAGCAGCATGTCATATAGATATATCATGAGAATGCCATGAAATACCCTGAAGGGGAACTGGTCTGCAGAGCTAGAAATAAACCTCCCGACTCTATGTCCACTACAATTATAGGGATTTAGCCATTACGGTAACCCTCTAACTTGGAAGCCATGGTTTTGCACAGGGTATGAAACGAGTTTCCTCCATATTAACCACCTAGCAATTTATGTAACATATGCTTAATAATGAGGTATTTGTGTTGTGGTCAATTGGGCAATTGAATGAGCCTCATGCAGCCTTTGAGATAACTTGACATTTGATAGGCCTGGTTTAGCTTATTAAATTATTTTAATTTAAATAAGGTATTCATCGGCGTATAACATGCACAGTATAACACGCACCTATCGGGCCTCTATGCGGTATGTACTATTGGTCCTTAAAATTATATCGGCGTATAACACGCACACATCATTTGCTCCTTATTTTCGGGGAGAAAAAGTTTGTGTTATACGGCGATAAATACGGTAGCTATTTTCTAAGTTTAACTGAACATTGTTCAAACAACAAATTTGACCAGTCCATGAAATCAAATTGAAAAAAACCTGGAACAAAGATGACATGGTTTGAAACGTTAATGGAAAATAAATAGCAATGAACTTTTAATACAAATTATACCTCACCAAGTTAAACACTACCTTGTACATCACTGTGTTATACATGGAGAAAAAGATTAAGCAGACAACAGAAACTAAGTAATACCATTAGACATTACCAAGGCTTGAAAAGTCATGTAATAACAAGTTCTATCCATCCAGATGCTTACCCTTAAAATTCCTCAAGAGTAAAACCAAGTTCCTCAGCCTAGAGATCAGTAAAAACATGATTATGTTGTAATAACATTGAAACATTTAGGCAAACTACTTTTATCTATATTGAAATAAAATTATATATCAAAGCATCCTCATGCAAAGGATATGTTTTGTTTCGTTTGCTTAATCTAAAACATGTAAGAGTAAGCCTCAAAGAAAAATAAATGTGACATTAAAAGGTTTTCAATAAATCTTCACTGTACACTATTGATATAGTATTACATATTTCTTACTGTTCATTGGTAATGTCGTAATGAGTATCACAATTCATGCACTTGTTTAAAACAGTGTTTTCTCTCTTCTTATCCTCATCTACACACCATGAATTGGTACCTTCCCTTTGACAGACAGTCTGCAAGAGAACAATGTTGTTATACCACAAATAATGGATCAAAATAAGCACAGCTGAAAGAATAGCCTCATGCCAACTAATAAACTCATTCAATTTCAACAAGGCAAAGAATACAAGTGATTTAAACCCAACTTAATGTATTTATTAATAAAGTTCAATAAATGTTTTAAACAAAAGTTATTGTGTTTTCAACAGACCAAACAGTTAAAAATTATTTACAAACAAATGGAAACCATAAGAAGGAAATGGCTCTGTACAAATATTTCATGGTATCAACAGTTAAATATAAATCTTCTTGTAAGGTATCTCACCAGGACTTAATTTCGTATAGTTCTATATACAATAAATAAGGATCCGGCAATGCACTGACAACTAACTATAGAAACATGTACTCACTTTGTGAGGGTCAGTGTTGGCAGATGTCAATGTCTGATTGACCAGATCTGGAGTGGTCACCACACTTTCTCTTAGTTCTTTATCACTAAGAGGCCAGGGCAGATTTGGACTGTCTGAGAACTACAACGATTGTGTTTTTTAAACAAGTTTGATAGCAACAGCAAAATCAACAAAGAAATAGTTTTTGTTTCTGGCATCATTTAAATTTTTAGGAAAACGTCCCCTGTCTCTCTCTATTTTCATTGTAGTTAATTCCATTGCTACCCTTATCAAAGTAGAAAACATAATCCATTTCTAAATACAATATATGTTTTATTTTATATTATCCTTTCTAAATTATTCCATGGCAAAGACCATAAATAATAAATTCTGGATTGTTCAACTTGAATTAGAATTTCTTAAGATAAAAATCAAATCATGTTATCCTTATTGCTAATTACAGAACATACTAAGATAATAAAATTTATTGATTTTAAAATCAAGAGATATAAAATATATAGGATACATTAGTCAAGTCAATCACTTTTCTTCTCCTTGACTTATTACCAATTCTCTGAGCTCATTGCGTATTGACGATGGCCATTCACAGACACTGCTGATCTCTGAGTGCTCAGAATCCTCTTCAATTTCATCAGCCAGTTCTTTCAAGGAGGGGAGCAAAATGCCATTGTTTGTTTCATGAGCTGACTTTAAACTGTTGGGTGCAGAGTAGGTGACATAACATTCAACATGACAGGAATGGAGATTTTTTTTTTTAATTTAAAAATCTAAGGGTGGGGATACGTGATGGAATGGGCAAAATTTGTGGCTTGGAAAAAAAAGAATAAAATCTTTCATACATCTTTCCATCTCCATCATTAATGTGTTCTAGTAATAAGTAGATTCATTCATTCTTTCATTACATAGGTCATGTATTTCACAAAGAGTTTTAAAAGACCTGTGTCCTGATTCCCCCCCCCCCAACCAACCACATTCACCTCATAAAATGAATGAGTTGAGTAGCCTACAAAAGATTCACAAATATCTATATTTTAGATGGTGACATCTGAGCACCTCAGATTATATAATGATAAAACATCTTTTAATGGATTCACAAAGATGTGACATTTTAGTTAGTGACACCTCAGATTAAAATATACCACTGCATACAAAGACATTTTATTTGGTGAGATCAATTCACTGACCTTGAAAGTTCTGCCTGAGTTTGTATTAATTCACCTTGTAGTTCTTGGTATTGACTCCTCAATTCCTTTACCAGAGAAAATTGTTTGAATGTTTAATTATATCTATGTATCAAATTTATCCCACATCTATACACTATAAAGCTGTATTATAAAGATGATTAGAATTCCATGATTTTTCTAGCAGATGATTTTACTCTTCTCTCTAATCACACAGCCTATGTCACAAAGATTTGGAGATAGCTTTGAAATGAACCCTTCCCTTTGTCAAATTTCTTAATCCTACTCAAAAAAATAATTTTCAAGAAAAAAGGGTAGTGGGGTGTTTTTTGGGAGCCAGGAGGGGATTTGTTAGTGTTCTTTTATTTTTGATTCCATGAGAAATTAAGAATTTATTCTCCAATTTCAACAGTTTTTTCCTTTAGGGCCAACTGTTATGCAACCCAAAATTTTAAAAAAATCATAGCACTACAGAACCGCAAATATCAGTATAAAATATTCAAAAGATGTAATATTTAAAAGACATCGGTACCTTATTGTGTTGAGTAATATCTCCAAGATTACTTTGTAGTGTCTGTAAACTTTCAGCTTTCTGAAATATTCAACAGGAATATTGAAACATATTTTTTTAATGAATACGTTGAAGATTTGTTTGCTTCAAAGATGGGTTCAAAATGACTGGATAGAAACATGGAATTCAAACATGTGACATTAACCTTAGTTATTTCAGCCATGCCGTGCATGATCAGTTAAAGTTAATTGATGATCACTTTAACATTAGTGTATTGAGGACTTGAAGTGCTTTTAAATAAATATATTCTACTTTGACAACGTGAAACTATCTATGATTAACCTACACTGCTTATCTCATTAGTTCCCTCCCCTCCAGCCATATCAACTACCTGCTCCAGTGAATAAAATTTAAAGGTTTACAAAGTTTTCATGAATCCGCCCTGCCTTGATAGTACTCATAGCAGATATTATTCATTGATGTAACACAGTCCCCGCTGGAAGGGAGAATTACTAACAATTTTAAAACTGTACATGACATAACAAATTACCATCAGCTTGGAGCTACCACATGGCACACATTCCATTAATCAAGCTATGGCTTGTTACACGGTAAATGAAGCACAGATTTTGTCACAGGTAAAAAAAAAAGAAGTCAAAAGGGAACATTGAAAATATACAGAATTCTTTGCCTGTAGGCTTAAGTTGGGCCAATCAATAACTACTTTAATATGTGTAAGGCCATTAAAGCTACATTAGACTGTTTTCTCAAACTGAAGTAGGCCTAAATGAAAAACTGCATTTTATATAATAAAATTGATGAATACAATTTTTACTGAGGTTGTAAAGAATGTATGATAGAGAGGAGTTTGGTGAAAAGTAGATTTGATAGAAACGTGATTTGATATAGAAAAGATTTGATAGAAAGAAGGTTTGGTAAAAAAAATGGTTAATAGAGTAATTAGATAAAGCATGTTTTGCTAGTAAGTTAAATTAATAGCTAATATCCGTGATAGCGTGATAGAGATGGTTTGAAGGAGAATTTCTCATACAGTTGATGGTGCTAATAAAATGTTCCATATAGATTGCGTTGACAGAGATTTTGGGAGAGGAATAATTTTTAAATAGCCTATCGGTTATATCAAAAGTTGTATATAATAGTAACCAAACTTAACTAACCTCTGAGAGTAGAATATCCAGGTTTTCAATTGTCTCTTTTAGGTGTAGATTTTTGTCCTGTATGTAACATAAATGTAACAGGTGTTACAGCAAAGTTTCATACATTAAATAACACGTCATTATGCAGCTAGCTGGCTACTCCACTGCTTGTTTTGTGTGGCTAGCTTCTTCATCTTTTAAACCTATAGCAGTGTGGTTCAATTGTTACAGTACGTAGTTAACATGAACAAATGGTTGATCATGGATTTAATCAAATAAATAACCAAAGAAAACCAATAAAAGAACGATAGACAAAATTGAGTGTGCTTGGCCAGCATTACATTGCATCTACTTTAATAGATACCTGACTAGTTGTAATTATAGCAATAGAGTCTACAGGCATCCACAGAACTCACTTTAGTTTTAGCCAAACTGGCCTTTAACTCATCTTGATGTCTGCGTGACTCCTCCAGTTCTGAGCTCTGTCTTGTAACCTGTATGATATCAACGTTTTGTAATGCCATAAAGCAATTCTCTTGATGTCTTAATAACAGCGTTGTCAAGTCTCTTAAACCATTTACACACAAAAGTTCAGTGTATTGCCATCTCTTTACAGATATGTTGTTAGTTTTTCAAGGGTCAAATAATTAAATGATTTAATCTCCATTTATTTGTGAAAAACACCTAAGAACATAATTGATCTATTGTTACGAAGCTTTTTTCAGAATTTCTTGCCAAACGTGTTCAGCTCAGTACAGTTTAAGACAACGTCTTCGAGGTAAATCTAAAATCCATTTTTTTTTTTTTAAAGGCATTTTCAATGAATGGCCATATTTTAAATGGTTACATTTTAAATGGCTATAATGCCCAGTGTCCTTCATAAATAAACACTTTAAATTAAAAATATGTCTACTTCAGGCATCTAATATCAGACGTTACATTTACACCCTTACTATAATATCAAATCACACTTAACAATGACTGCTCATTAATAGCCTGTAAGTTAGCAGCCGTGACATTTATTCGCAGGACCAATAATTTAAGCACCATACCAGGAAACCAAACACCAACAATACACAGATTAGCTGTGGCCAATCGTCTATAATATCTTGGCTATAGGAAACAGAATGATTGGGCCTCCAGCACCTAATCAACAAGGGGAGTGGGGTGTCAATAAGTATAATACGCGAAAGCCTCTCTGCGTGATTGCTTTATGCTTAGGGTGCACTGGCAACAGTTCTCAAAATGTATTAAATACGGAGAATCCATTAAATTGACGCGATGTTACCGGTTAATCAATGCCACGATCAAGGGACGGTCCTAAGACATTGTTGGTATTTTTACATGATCATATTTTGGAAGCATCGTTTGTTGTTTTGTTTTTTGTTTTTTTGGATCGGGTAAAAGTAGCTTAGTAGTGTGGAAACATTGACATGGGTAGATCCTTGTTTGGAATTTGAAGGAGGGGGAAACTATTTGATACACATAATTTAGTAACGATATGCATGTTACGTAATTTTATTGTTAATTTTAAATCAATTATTTTAATCAAATCTAACTAAAGATTGGATGGTGTATTTTATTTATGTCCCATAAAGTAAATTTGTTTATTGGTAAAAAAGTATTAGCCTTAATTGGTATCTTAGGGATCCCCCCCCCCTTCCCGCCTCCAATCTTTTTAGGGGCGAGGTCAACCTCCCTGATCTCACAGTGTGTGGAATGGAATTTACATTCTACTCCATTGGCGATGTTTGCGTGCGCCCTTTCTGAGGTCATGAAAGTTAAATTAACAAAGCGATCTTAAGAAATGTGTCTGCAGTGACATGTCGATCTATGTTAGAGCTAAAGAACTCAGGCGCTCACACGATCAGCACAGTTAAACGAGCTCCAACACACGCCGTTTAAAACAACGCCTTGGATTTCAACCTAAAGCAAACAATAACTACGGTACTCTCAAAAGATTTCACTTAAGTTACATTAAGAATAAAGTAGTGTGAGACCAGCAAGAGTCGAGCAAGCCCAATCCTGGGCCATCATATGGGATCAAGGCCAACTTAAGTAACTGGGTTTTCTGGTAGTTAGCTGACTGAGCCGATATGGCACATTAGCACACAATACAAGTGACAAGTCGTGGAGTGGGGAACTTGGAACTAAGTTGGAACTTGAAATTATTGGATGGAGACAATAATTAAGTTCCATCCCAACCAGTTGAATATGAAGGGGGTCCAGTGGTGGTGTGCGGGCAAAAGCTTGGCCCGCCTCGAGCTGCACCAAACCTAGTCACACTACTGATCGCACCAGTTTGTTGACACAATTATTTAACGGATTCCCATACTTCCACAATAGCCATGGTCATGTCACCCACCAATCAGGTCCCTGCTTTTGATCTTTTTTTTATATTCTGATCCGTTAATTCAGTTAACTCTCGTTATGAAGCCACTTGTCGCCTTCAGTGTCATGACTGTCTGCTGTTACAGCAATACAAGGACGATTACACAGTTTCACTGTTACTTTACGCCCATTTGACCAACATGGTAACAGGTGTTACCGTAAGAACAAGGGCGGACATAGGTTGTGTTCAAACTTGTGTGGAATAGGGATAAAACGGAATGGGGGGATTGGGGGGGGGGGATAACAGTCTAGGGAAACTAATAATATTTTCCTGTGTCTCCTATTATTGTCTTTGCCATTTCATGGACTCTAGGGAAACTATTCATTTTCATGTAAAATTAATATATTTCCCTTTTTTATATGTGGTGCCTCCAGTTAATTTCAAGAGTCATGCAAAAAATTAATAAATATTACTTTTGCCTTAGGTTTGACATAATGTTGAACACCAAGGTGGTGGATACAGAATTCAATTAACTCTAAACTTCAAACAGCCAACTTTTATCAAGAGCTTGAGACTATTTCAGAAAACTCCAGAAGTACGTTTTATTTAATCCATAAATGGTCCTTCCATATCACACAATACTGAACAGGTTGTTATAATAGACCAACCTTACAATTCAGTCAAATACTTTATGATCCTTACAAACCACAAAATATCAAAACAGACCAAACCAACTTCAAATCCTATTAATATTGGGTTCTCTTCTATGCTAAACACGACAGATAATTATAGACAAACTAATTTATGTGTCTGGAATAACAATTCAAATGAAGTCCTTGATACATTAATTAAAATGAAAATTGATTGCAAATAAATTGTTTAAAAGCGTGGAGGCAGTTACTTATAAATCATTCTGCTCCTGCAGTCCACCAGTGTAAACAGTACTCCACTGAAATAAACGATCCCTTTATAAAGGTATTTAGGGAAAGAAATTTATAGGTAAGTGATTTTATTAATGGAATTGAAATTTTAAGAACAGAATATTAGTTCAAAACGTTAAGAGGGGTGTGCTGGATTGGTGATGAAACAGTCAACACCAGCTGGAACTGTTAACAAAACAAAAATTATATCAAGTCTTTTGCCACTTATAATATGATGCCATTTATATGATAATATCACTTATAATATGATGCCATTTAATGTCACATAATATAATTCCTCTTATAATATAATTTCACTATAATATGTCACTTATAATATGGTGTCACTTATAATATAGTGTTGTTATAGCCTGTATGTTGACCTAGTTTTTATTCAACACAAGCTGTGGCATTCAACCTTACCCCCCCTTCACATTTTTGTTGTTGATATTGACTTCACTGATTAAATGTGTATCTTCAACCCTCTTTACTCACGTCTCCCTTGATTGAAGGGTTCCAACTTTCTCCATATAAATAAGGTGGCAGTTGTTCCAGCAGAGAGAGATTTTTGCTAATTTTCCTAGATGTTAAGGAGACTTAATAAAGGATTCTTACAAGATTGTACTCTTTGTGTGTCTGGGTAAACTTATATCTTTTGGGGATTGCTCTTTTTCACTTGATGTGCTGTGAGTTAATAAAGTTTTTATTTCTAACTCTTTTATTTTGTATTCTTTATATAAATTTTATAGTCTAAAGAAATTGAATATTGTTAATATCAATAGCTTTGGTATCGTTTTTCTTTGTATACTGGTTTTCAGTCCTTTGTTACATATTGTTCATCTAACAAGACAAATCTTTAAGCATATTAAATTTACAAAAACCATGTAATGTTATTTAACAATGTCATTTATAATATAATGTACTTTAAAATATTCTGTCTCTTATCTTCTTCTTCTTCCATATTTTGAAGCCAAATCAATGTATTGATCATGCTGGCTCCTATTTATGTAGAGGGCGTTGGCAATGTTTCTGTGCTTGGTTTTGAAGATGATACTTCACTGGTTGCATGGCCTACTCAGGGAAGGTATCAGGAACTAGGGTTTGGAAGGAAGGAGGCAATAGATTCAAATGTGTTAAATGCTGTTGCTCAACTGCTCCCCTTGGAAGCTTGTTCCAGTCCCTCATTGTCTTTTGCAGGAATGAGCAGTTCCTGTACTGTGTTCTTGCTGTTATCTTCTGCCTGTCAGGGCCTCGTTGTTGTCTAATTTGGAGAGGGACACGTTTCTGTTTAATGCTGGAGCAGTGGACCACTCAATTTTTTATCTTGAACATAAAGGAGAGCCTGGATATTCGTCACTATACTTCCAATGGTGACCAGCCCAGCATTTCCAGCCTGCTACCAACACTTGAGGTATGAGGTATTCCTGTAGCATTTCAGGACAAAGTATGATGCTCAAGCCTGGACCTCCTCCAAAATGTCAATGCCATTCTTGGTGAATGGGTACCAGACTCTTGATGCATTATCTAAACGTGGCCTGACAAAGGCTTTATACGCTTTTTCATTTATGCTGGAGCTTCAGATCCTTAGATTTCGCCTTAGCAGCCCTAGGGTCTTGTTTGCCAGTTGCACACATTGTTTATGAGCTCATCCCTGCTGAGCTCTCTTTGAATGGTAACACAGAGGTACCTTACTGAGGAAACTGGCTCATGCAAATGGCCATGTAGTTCGTAAGTGTGATGTAGAGGAGTACCACTTCTAGAGACTGACAGTGTCTGGCACTTGGCAGGATGAAATTCCATGTCACATCTCATCTCCCACTCAGCTAACTGATGGAGGTCCTGTTGTAGCTGGTCCTAATCATTACTGTTGGTGATCGTCCTGTACACCGTCGTGTCAACTGCAAACAGTCTTGCTTGGGAGGCCATCTTCTCAGTCAGGTCATTGATGTATCATCATCATCATCAATGGCACTACAGCCCATGTAGGGCCCTGGCCTGCTCCACCACATCCATCCATTCGGAGCGATCCATGGCTTTCCGTCTCCATGCTCGAAACCGGTCATTGATGTATGCTAGGAACAAACAGGGGCCTAGAAGAAAGCCCTGGGAGACCCCTGACTTAACACTGACAAAGGAGGAGCTTATGCCATCTACCACTACTGCCTGGTATCGGTTGCTAAGGAAGCTAGAGATCTATGTTTTGGTAGCGCCTTGGATCCCATACCTCTGAAGTTTGTGTAATAGCAAATTATGATTAACACTGGTCAAACGCCTTTGAGAAGTCCATCACCGGTACGTCAGTTTGCTTGCTGTTTTCCAGATTAGTTGTCAAGTCTTCTACAAATTCTAGGAACAGGATCTCAAAAGATCTTTTGACTAGGAAGCCATGCTGACAGTCATTGTGGCTTTCAAAATGCTTCATGACTGGGCTCACAATTATGTGCTCCAGCAGTTTGCATACCACACTGGTGAGGGATACCTGTCATTAGTTGGCAGGGTCCTAATGCTCCCCTTTCTTGTAGATTGGAGTGACATGCACAGCTCTCCAGTCTGTTGGAACATTGCCTATGCACAGCAACTATTGGGAGAGGATTGTCAGTGCAGAAGTGATTTCATTGGCTAATTCTTTGAGCACTAGTGGTTTGATGTTGTCAGGACCACATGCCTTGTAAGGGTTAATGGTTTTAAGGAGGGCCAGCACACCCTGCCCTAAAATCTGGAAATCTTCCATGATGAGGTAGGCTCTGCTCATCATGTTGGTCTTCAGAAGAAACTCTACCTCTGAGTGCTCTCTACCATCACCAAAAATAATAAAAGAAGGATACCTTTTCTACTTTTTCATCATCACAGATCGAGTGAAACTGCTGACTGAGTATATCCGCCTGCGCTTTCGGTCTCTCCTGTGGATGATCCTACAGATTTCAGCTATGACCCAATGGCTGATTTGTCTTAGATTTGGTGGTCTTGTGTGGTATGTAGTTTTTCACTGCATCAGTAATTGTTGTCTTGAACTTCATCCATACCTCTTCTGCTAGCACTGTACCCTGAATCTCCTGCATGTTAGAGCTTAGCTCTGTTGTTGCCCTTTTGGGGTTATCCCAGTCTGCCTAGTCATTAATAAGGATGTCTCGTACAACCTGCTTTTTTTTTAGTGCACTGACCTGACAACACAATGTCACTTATAAAATAATGTTTATGATTTCATCTCACCAGTGTTCTGCCATCCTCCACTTGGTTTTGTAGGAGTATCTTCTCCTGCTCTGACTGGTACAGCTTGTGCTTAATTAAATCAAAATCTTTGCAAGTGCTGACAATCTGTAGTCTTAAGTCTTCATTCTCATACTGGGTCTCATGTTGCTCATCTGCCAGCTCTTGCAGTCTGAACAGATGAATAATAACAATGGGGATTAATTGGTACCACAAAATTAAAACCTCACCCTAGTAAGACTTGTCTGCACAATTTGTTTTTCTGAATCTGAGCTGATTTTGTTGGGTTATCTCTCTTTAATAAGTTTTCATTTAAAAAATGGATGTACTTTTTTTCCTGGTTTAATTTTTTTTTTAAAGATTTACTGATTTAACAATCATTCTGATTCAACCTTGAATTTTATTCTTTATTATACTATACAACAAAATGCTCAATATCCTTCACAATCGTATGTCTTTTCTTATACTGATGAGGACATGAATTTTTATCTTCCTTCTCGCCTTTACATAGTTATGCTGAAAAATGTTACTCTAATGTCAAGTATGAAGAGGTTTGGTATTTATTTCACTTAAAGAAATTCACCTTTTCATTCTTGCCTTTACATCCTGTAATTCACAAGACAACTTGTCCAGCTCTTCCTCTTTAGTGTCAATTAAAGCCCTGACTTCATCGTTTTCTTCTGAAAGCCTACGATTTTGGTATTGAGAATCAGCCAATTGACTTGACAATTCACTCACAGACAGCCTGGATATTAAGGAGATTTTTTTTTAAAACATCAAGTTTGCATGAATTTCAAATCCAGTTGTAATAACTAAATGAAAAATTAGCATAGCTTTCTTGATGCAAACAGCTCAAGTTTGGAAGATTATTGAGAAGGCAAGTAACACAGTTGCTTTCTACAGCTATATTAACAGTTAAATAAAATTAGATTTCCTTCATAACTTAATTTTAAGATTTCATGGTTTCAAGATTTTTTAAGCAAAATGGTTTTTTTGGAAAGTGAAGTCTAACTTTGGCATATTGTCAAAAGTTAATTTAAAATCTCTTAGAATGTATAGGCCTACTAATAAGTTGGAACAAAAATAAATTCATGAAAATATTCTGAAATCTTAAAACAACAATAATATAAATACTTTGTATTTCAAATATCTGCTCTAACTTCATGAAATACGCTTTGGAAATAACTGTATAGTATAACCCTTCAATTATCAATATTTTTTTAAATTAGATTTTCCCAAATAACTAAATACCCCATTCACAATGATAATGAACTTAATTGTTCAAAGTGAACAATAACCTCACCTGTCCTCCATAACATTTTCCTCTAGTGAATAATTCAGACTCAAGTTTTCTTGTGCACTAAAACTAACTGAAATATAAAGTCAATTTAAATATATGGGAAAAGAAACAATATTAAAAGCTAAACAATCAAAACCTGATTTTCAGTCTTGTACAAATTTAGTGTCTTATAATATATTTGAGATGTGTACCGTTATGGTAAGGCAATTATTATAATAGTTTTAAAAACTATCTTACAGGACAAAACAGAATCCTCTTGACAGGTAACATCCTTGGGATCTCTGATGATAAAATTAACAAAGTTATTATGGCTTAATGTTTTTTTTCTTAGCAATTTTTATTTTATTTGTCCAAATTTTTTAATAGAAATAATGACAAAAAGTGATTTAATCAAAGAGGTGGCACTCAAAAAGAATGAAGGAAATTCGTATGCAGCACTGTTTCTACAACTCAAGCAATTTCAATCATTTTTATAGCATTGTATTTAATTTCAGATTTGAATTTTGGAAGTTAAAAAAAGTGATTCAGCTAACTACATTATTAAACGAACACATATATTTTGTGTCCTATCTTGCCTAAAAAATGAGTTAAGCCTTACTGAGAGTGAATACATTTCATTTTCTCAATCCACTTGTGTAGACCAGATTCAAAAGCTTCTATGCCTATTTTTGCGTTTATGTTTTCAGGGTCAAGAATTTCTATCAGGCTGCCCACAGCAGCATCCTCCTGTATTAAAATTGTATGAATGACATAAATGATAAATCTTCTTACTTGAGACAAAACTAAGTAGAACTAATCGAACTATGGTAATAATCTTCTTTTTCTGCTGATATATAAAAAAAAGTTTTATTTAATTATTTACTGTATGTTGTAAAGGCATAAAAATGAAAAGAAACTTTAACAGAAGTATATTTTTTTTTACCTGTAAATTGAAATCCAAAATAGTTCTCAGGTAATCCACCAGATCAGAGACCCTGACCATTCCTTTATTATGATGGTCACAAACTTCAAACAACTTCTCCATTACAACAGTTTCACACGTGTTGTCCCAGCCAGTGTCAGGTTGTAACAAATGAAGCTGATCACTGGTCACCTTCAATGTCTCCATTTTTACACCCAGGCTCTGTTCTTGTATATGTACCCCAATCCCCAGAAAAGATTTTTTATTGCTTTTGTCTTCACTCTCCTCTGTAATCTGATCTGTGACCCCCTCAATGCTGACAAGTGTAGCCTTAGGTCCACCACCAGGAATGCCTTGGTTCATTATGGTTTGACCTCCTTGTATTTGGGCTGCTAACAACAAGATCAGATTTCACAGGTTGTGACTAGGAGGGCAAAAGCACCTGACAGCCTACAATGCCAGTGATTTTAATTGCTTTTAGCTACAACATAGCTGTAATTAGAAATATATAAGACAAAGCTGCTTTGTAACAATAATGAAAAGGAACTGATTGCATAAATAAAAAATTTCTAATTTGAAAAATAGTGTTTAGCAAACAGTTAAATATGCAATTTAAATAACTTGTAACAAAGTGAGAAAGCTTTATTAAGCATTTTTTTTAAAAAAAGCTCTTTTAATTAGTTTTACATAAAACATTTATCAATTATGTTAACACACCTTATTTATAATAGCCTATTCGATCAATAATGCTAGATGTTTAAAGGTAAACAACAAAAATAATTTACATTCCCTTAATGTGGCACCATATGCAAAATTCACACAGAATTCTTTTTTTAATTCTTTGGTATCTCCTTATCAGGTATTGCTCTAAATCAGTTTGCTTAGTTATAACTAGTTTAAAGCAAGGGATGTAAAACTTAGATACATTTACTGAGTTAGCCATCTTGGTTAAACGTCTACAAATAAGCCTATTAATAACTTTTGAAAGGCCACATGATAATTCACTAAATCTTTATATTAAAAAATCATAATTATAACAGTAAAATTTGAATTACCATACCAGGAAAAAATGTCAAAGGCTTTTTTTATATTTAAAATTCAGTTTTTATTAAAATACATCATGTTTCATGGATGTGATATGACATGAAAATGCCAACATGATGATGAAATGAACCAGCATGGTTGTAGCAGCTGAAGAGGGCCTTGGATATGTATGGGCCCAAAGTTGAGAATATATATGTGATGTGACAAAAAATTATAAATAATTGTTTAAAATATCCTTGAATAGCTAAATTGCAATAACCAAAAAGTGGAGCCTACAAAATTCACATGACACCTCTGGCTGGTAGACAATTGGCTTTGAGTTACCTATAATTTCCATAATTTTCATGTAATAGATTTCTTACTTAATAATTTACTTGCATGATGTTTTACATAGTAACATATGTCATTACAGTTATCAGTAGTTAAAAAGGTAGGAGAAATAAAAATAAATAGCAATTAAATTGATTCAAACAAATTGTTTAAATAATAATGAATAAACAAATAAACAGTTATTAAAGTTAAAGTAATTCTCTCAAAATTGAAAATTTATTTATGAAACTATTTTGACTTGACAATAATGGGCTATCGGCTATCGCAATGTGTAAATATACGTTTGTGTAAAGTAATATTATCAGTAATCAATACAGTTATCAGTCAGACGTTTCATTCTCATTCACTATGTTGAGTAACGATGTAGAATGTAGTCGTAGTATGACAAATGAATGAATAATTTAAATACTGATTATGAATTATGAAAATGTACACTCGAGGAAAACCCATCCATTGCCATTATCTTATTTTAACTACAGATATAGCAAATCTTAAGCAAATCTTAAGTACAAACCTTTTTACGTCTTGTGGCTAATCTTCCATGGATTTTCAGTTTTATCTAAGCCCTAAAGGTGGGTTTTGTGTGTGTATGGGGGCGGAGGGGGTGTTAATCAAGTTAGAAAGTTAAAATGTAAACATCTTGAAAATTTGGGAACCACATAGCAGAAGATGACGGATTGGTCAGATTTTTTACACAGTATGACCTTCGTGACTTCTATAAAAAAAACTAATATAAATTTAATTGAAGTCCTAACTTATGATCTCACAATGTGTTTTAATTTTTTAATTATTATCATACCTCTTAATAATAAATTAATTTTGATGTTTCAAATATCGCATTATAAGAATTACACATTTTGAGATCTGCCAGTCAAAACATCTATTCTTACCAGTTACCAAATGCCGTACCAACCATTTTTGAATGCTGTAGAGAACGATTTACGATTGTACAAGAGACATTGGAAAATCCCCTCTATATGCATAGGAGCCAGAATGATCAATAAATTGATCGTGGGCCCTTAACATAAAGAAGAAGAAGAAGAAGTGCATTCATATCTCGTTTAATTTAACTGTATGTTAGAGATAAATTATCAAAATTAAACATTATCTCTCATTAACCGCACCCGCGTGACACCCTCATAACATAACAGACTTCAGCTAATTACAAGGATGGGGTGGCAGTTGAACAGGGTGCCACCAGAACAGGATGCCACCAGAGCACGTTGCCACGATATCATGTTGGCACTATAGCAGGTTGCCACCAGAACAGAGTGTCACCAGACAGGAGGGTGCCATCAGACTGGGTTGCAAACAGAAAAGAGTGCATTTTGGGGGCAATATTGCACGAGAGAAGAGTGCTACCAGATATACAGACTCGGAGGAGGTTAATAGGGATGTCTGGAGGAATTGAAGAACTTAACAGGGAAACAATCAAGAGACAGACAAAAGCCATCAACGAAAAAGCACTTATTTTTAGGCTGTTTAAGCTCTGAGACTTTCTATTTGTTACTGAAGAAGATTTTCTGGTGTCCATTAACAAACTGACCACTTTTTATGATGAATTTTATAAAAGTGATCTGTGAAATACCAAGGTTGTGAGGGCACCTGAAAGTCAAAGCTGTTTCAATATTTGCAGTTTTGAAATTCATAGCTGAATGAGACTTCTTAGAATCTCTCCCGATCCTCTCATTAAGCGTTCAATTATTCATCACGATCTGTGTCTTCATGTGAGAGGAACTTTTCAATACTGAAACTTGTAAAAAGCTATTTGCAATCTACCACGGAACAGTCCATGATCTCTGGTCTTGTGAGTTTTTCTATTGAATGAGGTAAGGAGCAGAATGTTCATTGTGATGAAGTAATTGACATGTTTCATCTGTGAAGACCAGAAAAGGAAATTTTAACTTTTAGTTGAATGTTCCAATAAAAAATAATTATATTGCTTAATACTGTAAGGAAACCTTGCTTACTCTCTGCTATCTTCATCTAGATCTGGTACTCAATAAGGAAACAACTCCGGCGATAACATTTAAACTCGTGTTCTTTATTGGGCTGTCACTATGCTTACACTTTCACTCATCTCACAACTCTGACTTCTCCCTGCTATCTAGTTCTCAGTACGGCCGCCTTCTCCCTTTTGTCCCGTCCAGAGATCCCTATTTATACCTCCCTGTCCCATAGTTCCTCTCCCAGGTCTGGACTCGCCCCGCCCCTTTTTCTCAATTGGCGCCAGGTTACAAACAGACCAGACGTCCCAGGTAAATGCCCTGGTCAGATGGATGGCCGGTACCGCCCCCAGCGCTTGATCCTTCGGTCGTGTCTGTATGGTCAGACGGCCGTAATCCCTGGTCAGGCGCCCCAGCGCTTGATCCTTCGGTCGTGTCTGGGTGGTCAGACGGCCGTAATCCCTGGTCAGGCGCCGTCGTGGTCCGAACTCTCCACACTACCCCCATCGTACAAAACCAATGTCGTCCCGACATTACTAACACCCTCGCTGCAGTTACATAACTGGTCTCTAAATGGCTTAAAGTGCCTCGGACCTTCAGCCTTCATTAAAAAAACAGCTCCCAGTAACGCACGTGTGTCATCACATTGAGGTTCTAGTGCACCTCCCTTCGTTTCAATCCTACGCGTACCTAGAATAACACAATTGAGTTATCGGGTCACAGTCAGAGCGCCACTTTCACTCCCCCAATCAGACAAGTTTGATCTAACAGCGTTCAACTAACAATGAACAGTGAATAATACAACTTTTAGAGAAAACAAAATCAAACAGCAAATCAAGTATCACAGTAAACAATATGCATGAAAATAATAATTGGTTGCAAAAACACTCTTAACTCAAACCCTTCATTTCAAACTTCAATCATTAAAAAAAATGTTACAATTCCACTACAACAAAAATCTCTAATTTTGCATCATGCATCAAATTCTACAGAAAATCGTTAAGTAATAATGTCGTTTATCCGACCTAAATTTCAAGTATCTCTACACAAAATATTAGAGCACATTACTTCATTTACTTTTATGTCTATCTAAAAGATTGTCATGTCATAAAATAATTAACACATTCCATATTTGAGAAAACTGTCAGTGCCCCATGCCCATTTTCCTGGAGAACTTGTCGAGGCCCTGACTTTACTCCAATCTGGCGGGTCAGGGTCATGTCTCAGCTTACAGTGGCGTTCATGATGAATAATTTTGAACGTCCTCCTTCCCTCTCCTTCTACCTCAAACAAGTTATGCCGTAGTTTTCGGCTGATGAACAGTGGACCACGCCACTTGTTAGTGCTCACCATCTGGTTTCGACTCACTGTGTGTGTTGAGTCTGCATACTGGACAACGTCACCCACTTTGTCTGTTGAGTCTGCATACCGGACAACGTCACCCACTTTGAAAGGGCGCTTTACTTCTCTAGCGTCGGGGTCAATTTTCTGTCTTTTCACTGTTCTATCTAGAATTATCTTCCTCTTCTTCCAGTTAGAATTGACCTCTGCACACAACTGGACTGATTTACTACCCACATTCTTGGGCTTCGTCGACTGCGCGGTCATCTCAGTACGGGGTAACCCGTTAGTCTGGACAGCAGCCATGCGTGTCCGCTGGCTTTTACCAAGACGCTGTCTTTTGTTGAGGGTAGTGACCATGTTTACTCTCACATTGGCTGGTGCTGGTAACTGGTTATTGTTAACACGTTTTGATGGGCTAGAACAATTCTTATCCTCTTTCGAATTCCCCCTCAATTTAGCCGTAATGGGCACATTGTGACCGCCCAAACTCAGACCTTGGCTGACTGAGTAGGAAAAATTATAATGAGCCAAAAAGTCAAACCCGAGGTAACCTTCCTCCATAATGTCTGCCACATATACCGTCCAGGGATACACTTTATCTCCAATCAATAAATTTAAGTCACTCACCCCATATAGATTCATTGGTGCTCAAGTAGCTGTATGCAGCTGCACAGGTGAGAGATGAATCTTACGTCGCTGCTGTCGTGGGATTTCAGAAAATCTTTTCTTTGAAATAACGGTCACAGCCGCACCCGTGTCCATTTGAAATTCTGCCCTAACACCACACACTGTAACAGGCACAAACACAGCACTAGGACGAACGTCTCGACCATTCGATGAAATGTGATTCAATTTTAGTCGATCAGGAATTTCACCTCCTAAGCTCCTGTTTTGACAATTACGGGCAATGTGACCGATTTGATCACACTCGAAGCACCTGGGTTCCATCTGTCGATAACTTCCATCTTCTCGAGCTGACTGGTTAACTGCCCCTCTCTGTGAGGTGATGAATGCCCTAAAGTCCTCTCTCAGGCCGCTGATCTCTCTGGACAAGTTGTCAGTAGCTATTGATGCTACTTGCTTTCCCGGTAGACAAAAATTGTCCCTCAGATTTAATAACTGCTCCAGGGCTGCTCTCGCCTTGTCCACTGTTGGAGGGACGGCCATAGTGCCAACATGTGTGACCATTGAAGGATCCCGTAGCCCACGTAAAAACTGCCTAAAACCAATGGCATCTCGTGTGGCCTGGTCTGCCATTGGAAAGCTTTTCGCTACCAATTTCTTAATGTCGGTAGCGTACTCAGCACTGGTTTCTGTTCTTAGGAANTGGCATCTCGTGTGGCCTGGTCTGCCATTGGAAAGCTTTTCGCTACCAATTTCTTAATGTCGGTAGCGTACTCAGCACTGGTTTCTGTTCTTAGGAACGTACGTTTTTCCAACAGATTCTGGAAGAAAGCTGGTACTCTATGGTCCTGGAACCGATTGGTGAGGGCATCTTTAAGTTTCTCGTACGTCTCTCGCTCTTCTTCACTTAATTCACTAAAAGCGAATTCAGCCGCCGAATCCTTCAAAACAAACCCCAAATAAAGGAGTTTCTCTTCCTCGCTCCACTTGACGATTTTTGCAGCTGTTTCAAACTGCACGATAAAAGTGTGCCATGTAGAGGTTCCACTGTACGTTGGGATGTTGTTTAAATACTGGGAAGTCATTGTGCTTGTCTTAGATTTTCCACACCTTGCACTTCTCATCTCAGTCCGGCTACCCAAAAATACTGTCTCTTCAGAGTTGTTGCAAGATTAACATCCCACCGCTGCCACCATTGTAAGGAAACCTTGCTTACTCTCTGCTATCTTCATCTAGATCTGGTACTCAATAAGGAAACAACTCCGGCGATAACATTTAAACTCGTGTTCTTTATTGGGCTGTCACTTTAGTTACACTTTCACTCATCTCACAACTCTGACTTCTCCCTGCTATCTAGTTCTCAGTCCGGCCGCCTTCTCCCTTTTGTCCCGTCCAGAGATCCCTATTTATACCTCCCTGTCCCATAGTTCCTCTCCCAGGTCTGGACTCGCCCCGCCCCTTTTTCTCAATTGGCGCCAGGTTACAAACAGACCAGACGTCCCAGGTAAATGCCCTGGTCAGATGGATGGCCGGTACCGCCCCCAGCGCTTGATCCTTCGGTCGTGTCTGGGTGGTCAGACGGCCGTAATCCCTGGTCAGGCGCCGTCGTGGTCCGAACTCTCCACAATACAATAAGCGATTCTGTACGATCGGGTTAAGAATTACTAGTTGCAGGCCTGGGGAGGGGAGGTCCCGTTTGGGGAGGGGGGGAGTTGACACCATGAGTTGACCCAGTGGCGTAGCGAGGGTGTTTGGCGCCCGGGGACAAGATTCGCGCCCGGGGACAAGATCCATTTTTAGCGCCCCTTTTTCTTTTTTTCAACTCTCAAACCCATTATTTTCATCAATAAAATAATGTCAAAGCACATTTTGGCGCCCTTAATTAGCTGGCGCCCGGGGACATCTGTCCCCCTGCCCCCACCACGCTACGCCTCTGAGTTGACCACAAGTGGTGACAGCAACCCTATTGAGACCTCCGCCCTCAGACAGGCGGCCATCCAACAAACTAATTTGCGTCGGTGTGTTATTGCCTGGCTTAGAACGCCCACTCGTAATCTGGACGACTCTTTTTGGCACAAATCGCCAAAGAACCCACCAGGCTAGGGGAACAACCACTCGCCGGAAGAGAAACTGAACGAATGTACATGTACCAACTTGACATTTAGGTTAGATATTACTGTTGCGATATTTACCGAAAGAGGTCGGGGTGGGGGGGGTATGAAAACAGAGAGCAACATGGCGATCATTACAAAACATTGCGGTGATCTTTTAATAACCTTTGAAAACAACAGAAATCATGGATTTCGCATTTTTAAGTGAAATTTGGTTTTACTAGAGATATAAATAGGCTATTAATAGACTTCAGAATGTTTAAATAATTAATTGAGCACGTTTGCAAAAATGAACGCATCTAAGCATTCTTCCAGGAATCCTCCCCCACCCCCTAGGCATAAGTACGCAAAATCTCACCCCCCCTCCCCCAACCACCAATGTTTTCTGAAGCAGTAATAAAATATAGCCTCTGTGTGTGTGTGTGTGTGTGTGTGTGTGTGTGTGTGTGTGTGTGTGTGTGTGTGTTTTGGGGGGAAAATATTATCACTGTTTAGTGAGGGGGAGTGTGAAGAGATCTCACCCCCCCCCCCCCTACCTCCACTGTTTTCTGAAGCAGTAATAAAATATAGCGTCTGTGTGTGTGTGTGTGTGTGTGTGTGTGTGTGTGTGTGTGTGTGTGTGTGTGTGTGTTTTGGGGGGAAAATATTATCAATGTTTAGTGAAGGGGAGTGTGAAGAGATGGTCAACCCTGGTCAACCCTGGTCGGCCCTTTTTTCCTTATGACGTGGGGTGGCATTTTCGGCCAAATGAAAAGTTTTTTCGTTTCGAGGGGGCGGCTATACTAGTGGCCCAGCCTGGGCGGCATTAACCCTAGGTACCTCACTGTACGAATCAGACGGACCTGCTATCTAAGCTGTTGAAAGGAAAGTTTAAAAAATCCAGCAAGCTCAACAGTAATCTAACATCTTGCCATGCAAGCACTGAGACACGGTCATGATGTCACGTAGTCATCATCATCTATTAATAGCCTCCGATAGTACCCACGTCGGTTAGTTATAGAACTGGGCTTGGCTACACTCAAACTAATCATCTTTTGATCACGGCCAGTTCAGGTAGGTCAAACAAAGGGAATTTGTTTTACATAAAAGAAAATCTGACCCGAGGCAGAGACTGGATTTTTTAAAAAAATATATAAATTGTTTTAGAAAAGTACTCCTGCGCGAACTTTACCAGTCATTTCTGACGCGTCAAAACATCCAGTACCTATTTTAATCTGTCACTTCAGTATGCGATAATCTGAATTTTTTTACGGATACAAACAAGTCAGTGTTATGACAAGAGTAAGCCCTAGTATAACAGCAATACTTTCTTGTTGTAACACAGGCCCGGGCCTCAAATTGGTTTTAAAGATGTATGTAATTAATGCTACACGCACCTGTATTTTTCTTAATTACCACGATTCTAAACTGTAGTGCTAATATTAATCATATATTACCAACTAATTACCTTTGACTGAATCGATATCGAAGACTGATCGGCGTTCTTCTGGATGTAATCGATTGTTCCCGAGCTACTGATAATTAAACGGCCCTTAACGTTATTTATTCATTTGGGCAGCTGGATGAGAGAGCGGGCAGAGAACTCCTCGGTCTTGGTGTAGTTAATAGGTGAAACCGAAAGCACAGTGCATGATGGGATATGATTTAGATCAATTGGATTGAAGGGGTGAACTTTAATGTACAAGTGATGAAAACCTTTTTTTTTTGTTGTATAGGGTTTCATGCGACAGTATTGGAATCTTTGTTTATATTATTGTGTATAGTGAATAGCGGGACAGTGATGGACAACTGTGTTGACTTTTATTTTGTGGATAAAATAAAGGGGATATACTGCTCCGCCAAGTAAACCATTTACAAAACAAAAATGTTACATCTGTTTCCATTGTGCGACTAAACTCTGTGAACTACCGTGGTCCACACAATGCCAACCCTGAGCCAGTGCAATATCTTAAATCGTCTCATTACCAAACAATTTAATTCCAGAACTAACCTGAACCAAGCTGATTCGAATGGAGATGGCGCGAACGACGGGCCAGAGCCCATAGAGTCTGACCCAAGAGTAGCACATAAACTCTCTGAGCCTGATAGTCAAAACGTTGTTGGATTCTCCGGAGAAGATTCTGAAACACAAAATGTCCACGGGCATATTACCCGGACCGACACCCCGAGAGAAGTTCGCACCAGATCCTCGAAATTCGTGCGGCTAGCGGAAAGCTTTAAGATGAAAGCCCTGCCAGAGGTAGAGACAAACGATTCATTTGAAGATCAACCATTTTATATCAAGTCTATAACACATCAGGTGAGCGAGGTGGGCCAAGGCCACGTCGAGTCCAACTGTGACCCACTATCATTCAGGTCTATTGAGGCGGGTCCTCCCTATCATAATGTCAAATTGTCTGCAGAGGAAGCTCAAAGTCTGGTCACAATGCCGGTCAGGCCATGTCTGAAGCGAAGCGACAGTTGCTTCATCAAACGACCAGACAGTCGATCCAAGAGCGTGACTTTCAAGAGACCGTCTAGCGAGGCAGGATTTCGTCACACAGGCAACTCGGACGAAGATGAAGAATCCGAAACAGGGGCAGCGATTGGAAACGGCAGCCTAACCTCTACACGACCACCTGAGATTTCTAGAAGCAATGAGGAATTCACAATCCATCAAAAGGAAGATTTATCGACAGAGACCACCAAAATATTCAGCTATTCTTCGCGGGATGGCATAGTGGGGCAGAGGCAACCGCGCCCGTCGAGTTGCGGCCCCACTTTAAAAAGAACTTCACCGCTCGCTGGGTATATGCAGATGGCGGAAACCCAAAGAAGAAAGAGCTTAACCTACGAGAGACCGATCCTGGAATCTTTAACCGAGTCTCAAAAATCTCCGGCCCGTGGGTCGTTCTTGGTACGGCGGGGCAGCATCATCAACAAGACGTTGTTCTCGAATAACGAGATCAGCCATCTCATCCAGTCTTTTCAAGCAGGGAAACAAATCAACGACCATAAGGCCGAGCTGTACGAGCCCTACATTATTCGAAACTGTCGTCTGATTAGGCGGGACGCTCCTAGGATGAGTAACTGTTCACTGGGATCCCCAAAAGATATTTTTGGCGCGAAGAGACGTTTTGAATTCGGAGATCGCAATGAAGGGGACAAAGTAGACGGCCAGCAAAAGGACATATTGGGAGAGGTCATTCAGGAGCCCAAAGACTTAGGTTTGTTAGTAAATTAATAAGGGAGTTCTGCATATGCATTAATGAATTGAATAGTTGAATCTTATGATTTTACAGTTGTATTTAAAGTCCACGTTAAATTCAATATTTGTTTTACTTAAACTATAAATAAAGGAAATAAACAGTTGTAGATGGTTGTGTTGGGCCGTGGCTAGTCAATCAGCCATAGATGGTTGTGTTGGGCCGTGGCTAGTCAATCAGCCATAGATGGTCGTGTTGGGCCGTGGCTAGTCAATCAGCCATAGATGGTCGTGTTGGGCCGTGGCTATTCAATCAGCCATAGATGGTCGTGTTGGGCCGTGGCTAGTCAATCAGCCATAGAGGGTCGTGTTGGGCCGTGGCTATTCAATCCGCCCTAGATGGCCGTGTTGGGCCGTGGCTA
>CAXITT010000475.1:541664-555050 GCA_964033795.1 Lymnaea stagnalis | reverse complement strand
GTGTTGGTCCGTGGCTATTCAATCAGCCATAGATGGTTTTGTTGGGCCGTGGGTAGTCAATCAGCCATAGATGGTTGTGTTGGGCCGTGGCTAGTCAATCAGCCATAGATGGTTGTGTTGGGCCGTGGCTATTCAATCAGCCATAGATGGTTGTGTTGGGCCGTGGCTATTCAATCAGCCATCTTGGATGAATAAAATATGGTTAAAGTAGATAATACAGTTACATCTTTTTTAATCCGAATTCTTAGCACGTGCCAATACATATTTTAATCATTTCTTTTTTCAAATTCCAACATGATTGGATGCATTTTAATATTTTAGTCTATTTGTGAACATTCCTTGTATCTTCAAGTCTTTTGAAATAGAAAGTATTTCAATTGGTGTAATAGATTCACCCGGTGATTTGGCGACCCCTAGTGGACACGAGGGGAGTGACTCCGGTTTTCCCGATATACAATGCGAGATCCGGCGATGGTGCAGTGAGAAACAGGCTATTGTGGTAGAGCGACCAAATTCTGGTGCGGATTTTCAAGGTAGTAAGGTGACGTGCAGCTTATTTCCACATGTTCTAATTTCTATGAAAGGATACATTTTTTAAAATCAATTTATTAATTTCCCTTTAGTTTGTGGTTGGTTGGCTGACAAGACCTTCGGACCCACTTCCAGTCAAATGATCGAGCTAAAACTTGGCACATATACTAAATACCGATGATAACACATTTCTTTTAATTTACATCCCCACCCCAACCTAACTTCCTCCTCCCCGCCCCCCTCCCCCCCCAAAAAAAAAATAAATAATAAATTAGTTTTACCGCGTTTGAAGGGGTCGATGAACGAAATATAATTTCACGAAATACAATTCCCGATAACTGCGATGATATTCTTGTATTTTTTTTAATGGCCATTGTGTTTGATGCGTAATATTTTCTTTTGTTTTTCTGAAATATTTGGTGAAATATATCTGCGGTGTAAAAGTAAGTGGGTCATTAGAATATAGCTATAATTCAGGGACATGAACAAATGTGCGATTGTGAGGCTTGGTGAGGGAATACTAATTGGGATTATTAGAAATGGTCTTTCAATGTTTAGCCCCACCCTCCATAGCTCGAAATGACATTTTACAAAGGATTTAGGCGAAAACCTTTGTTTTTACGGGTTGCTTAATGAATAATTTTAGTCGCAAATCTTGCATTTCCTCTCATTGTAAGGAAAACACACTGAACGCTACAGAAAGAAAAGTATTTGTTGTGCGTTGTTGTTTTCTTTTCTTTTTTTTTTTTTTTCGTTTTTCAGCGAGATCGAACATACATAAGGCAAATTTATGGAACGAAGATTTAAAAATATCGGAAAAGACACAGCAAGAACTTCAAAAACTTGGATTCAGAAAGCCAGTGAAAGGGAAAAAGAAGAAAAAGTGCACGCAAATTGAAAAGTAAGCCAAAAAAGGAAACCTCCTGCTAATGCCATTATTGTTATGTACGACAAGGCTGTTTAAACATAGCAATTTAAATCAACTATCGAGAGACGAACTAAAAAAAAAAATTCCCTTCTGAGCAATCGGATAGCTTTGAGGTGGACAACTTTTTAAACTTCTTTTGAGCATCTCAATAGAGCAATCCGCTCTTACAAATAGGAAAGCTATCCATCATACAGCAAACTGAACTTATAATTTATACCTTTTTTAAAAATAAATATTCTTTAATTTAAATTTCTAAATCATATATTTCCCGTAAAATTGCGGGCCATACGAAATAAATGGTTATCACCCGCGTGCCCAGGTTATCCCTTTTATAAATCTTCACGACGGCATTAAGTGACGAGGAAAATAATGGTTAGATGAAATATTTAAATTTAAATGTAAAATTGTGTGTTGAGTAGTTGTTTTTAAAGGAATTATGCACGGTGCAAGAAATAAAGCAAGTGAAGAAAAAATTGTGAGAAGGGTGTCATTTTCTTGAAGAACTATTAGAAAGGCGTCTTTTCAGGAAGATCTAGTGGTGGGTGGGTTATTATCTTGAAGAACTATTAGAAAGGCGTCTTTTCAGGAAGATCTAGTGGTGGGTGGGTTATTATCTTGAAGAACTATTAGAAAGGCGTCTTTTCAGGAAGATCTAGTGGTGGGTGGGTTATTTTCTTGAAGAACTATTAGAAAGGAGTCTTTTCAGGAAGATCTAGTGAAAAAAAAAGGGGGGGGGGGAGTTATTTTCTTGAAGAACTATTAGAAAGGAGTCTTTTTAGGAAGATCTAGTGATGAGCGCTTTATTTTCTTGAAGAACTATGGAGAAAGGCGTCTTTTCCGGACGATGATGTTTTGAAAGCAATTTGTCCTACCACACCTCACATACTAAAGACAGTAAAATTCAGAGTTTGTTTTATGCAAAGCTAAAAAATTAGTGATATGCACATTTAAATAGATCCAAAGGTAATCCACATAAAACATGTTAGAAACATCGCTTTATATTTCTCAACTGTGCCACAGAGAGGAACAAGCCAGAGTTGAGGAGAACAAACATCGAATTGAGATCAACCTGAAGGAGGACCCGATGTTAATCAAGGTGAGAACAATCAAAATATTATGTCATGGGCATGTATGGATGCCGGATTTTTATGTATGTGTGGTTATGTTGGTGTGGTTGAATGAGTATCTGTTGATGTGTGTATGTGCTTTTCGTCCTGTTTTGGAGAGGGGGGGCTGTGTGTGCTTATGTAGATTAAGTTTGTCTTTGTTTGTATGTTTATGTGGATGTGTGAGCAAGTCAGTTAGTTTATATAGATAAATATATGTGTGTGTTTGAGAGAGAGAAATATATATATATATATATATATATATATATATATATATATATATATATATATATATATATATAGAGAGAGAGAGAGAGAGAGAGAGAGAGAGAGAGAGAGAGAGAGAGAGAGAGAGAGAGAGAGAGTGAGAGAGAGAGAGAGAGCGAGAGAGAGAGAGAGAGAGAGATTGTGACTTAAACCAAATTAAATGTAAACACCAGTAACATATACCATTTGATATATTTTTAAACATTCCAGGGGATGATTGATCACTGACAGTGAACTTCATCCCAATACCACAAATTTTAATGACAAATGTTATAATTAATGTAAGACTTCCAATGGTTGGTGCACATCTTTGGGCAAACACACGTTGAATAAACGACCCATTAAATACGGCAAAAGACTTTGGCGAGAAAACGTGTTCTTCTTAAAATAGATCTAGTTTTCATCTTTGCAAATATCTCTTTATTTAATTTTTGAATAAGACAACTTTTTGAACAATTGTTAATTCCAGGTGAGCAAGAAAAATAGAAACATCGGTAAATTTATCAGCAAGCCAGAGTTCCAACCCATGGCTGTTTGTTTTGAGATCTACGGAAGTAACTTAACACATCGTGACGTCAAAAGTCAGTTAGTCCAGTTGTTACAGACGTGTCCAGAGGTGGGTTTGTGGTTCTGATACAGACTTAGTGTTTGACTAATTTATTTCACAATTATAGCTCTGTGAAGTATTGAACAAAGAGCTTTTAGTTCTAAGTTCTTCCCTTTGATTAGTTTCTAGCGGAAAATATAATAATAATCATTTTTAAAATATAACACATTTTCGGAACAGTAGGGGACATCCAGATGTTAACTACACACAGAGGGGGGGGGGTTGATTTATGAGATTTTGCCACCAGTGTGTTTGGGGAGACGCTGGGGGATCTCGACAGAATATTGTGTAGCTAACGTGCGCAAATTATGCTATAATTATCTTGAAATTCTGTTAAAATATACGCATGCAACAATACAAAAAAGGGTGGGGGAGGAGGTATGAAAGCATCATTCTTTGCGCTGGAAATATAACATTGATTACTGCATATCTTGTAGATATAAGGGCACTACGAGTTTTAAAAAAAAATCATTTTGATTACTAAAAGCTAAAAAACACCAATGTGTGTCAAACTGAAGGGGAAGCTTATTTGCGTCTTATGTATACATTTTTGAAGGTTTGTGAGAATGAAATCAGATTGAGTCTTATTTTCTCATGTTTTGATCACCACACAAGAATAATGCGTATTAAATGACGTTGCAATCGGTGATAAATTTGTCAAAATGTGACATGCAAGAATTCACAAAATTTGGCTCTTAAAAAAACTAATCGCTTGACTTTCTTTGGTCAGGTAAGACTATCGGCCATTAAATTTGACCACAGGGCATTATACAACAATTCGAAGGATATGTTCAACAGGTCAGATGTGTTTGTTTGAATTGTGCAAAATTGTGGTCAGCTTTCATTTCATGTTGATTAGTTTAATCTCTACTTTATAAATTAGTTTTCATTGTTCGGTTTAAAATTTTAAATGTTAGCACTAAAAAAAAAAAACCATTTCAGATACATGTTTCGTTTTGGTTGCTGTAACCTGTTTGATAGGATTTTCTTGGGTATGTAGAATCTAGTACTACTGTTTTGGGAATGTGACCAAAAGTAGTCAGACATTATACTGGAGGTGAACGTCTATGACCAAAATTAGTCAGACATTATACTGGAGGTGAAAGGCTATGACCAAAAATACAGTTAGACATTATACTGGAGATGAAAGTCTATGACCAAAAGTAGTCGGACATTATACTGGAGATGAAAGTCTATGACCAAAAATACAGCCAAAATTATACTGAAGAGGAAATTGGGCAGCTAACCTTTAATATCCGGATTTGATAGATAGATTGTGGTGTAAAAGGCGTGGAGATCTCCAAGGGGAAAATTTAATACTTTCGCAGACTTGGAATTCTTTCTTTTTTGAAATGTAAAATATATGTACTCCAGCTCTGGGCGAAGTGAATAAGTCATAAAGGGAATATGGGAGACATGGTAGTATAACTTGAAAAAAATCATTGAATAAAATAGAATAGAGGCATGGTTGTCTTTTTTTTAAAAGTAATTGCGCGATGTTCTTCCTCTTTCCAGGTGGATAATAACGGCCAGCTCCGTTGAAGGAAGGAATAGACTCGCCGGAAGTAGCCTCACTTTCAGCGACCAGCTCGTGCAACTGCGGCGTTACGATGACGTCATAAACTGTGAGTACCAGCAGTTCACGAGGATGCAGAACTTTGTCAAGATGATGAACAACCGCAAGATCCTGGGGAAATCAGGGGACAGCAGAAAGTGAAATGTGATAAACGCGCGTGTGTTTTTTTTTCTAATCACTTCCCCTGCCACTAAGCACTGTAGCGCTGCTAAAATTTTAACGTACATCTTTGCTTTCTTTGTTTGAATTTGAATGTCCAAATCAGTATCAGTGTTATCAATTGCATTTATTTTGGAATAAATTTACATTTTAAATAAATTTAACGGAAATGTACGCACGATTCGATCAATGTATTTTACACTGATTGAACGCAGCAAATTAAAAATAATAATAATAAATAAGAAAATTTCTTGTCTTAAAACATGGAAGACATACAACATACAAAAAAAAATGAAAACATTGGACAATTTAGATCTAAGCCAGGTTTGTCCAACCTGGAATGTTCACATCTTCATGAGATGCGATGTGTGGTACGAGGAAAAGTGATTTTTATTACTGAGAAATTGAGTTGGCTAAAAAAAAACTCACCGCTGGACTTCCTTTTGTTAGGTAGAACTATCGGCCATATTGATTGACCACAGGGCAGTGGGCAACAACTCAAAGGATATGTTCACCGGGTCAGCTGTGTTTGTTTTAAGGGTGCTAACGTACGCACGCGTCGTTCATTTGATAATGGCTGTATTAATCTCTTGTTTATAAATTAACTTTGTTGTTCGTGTTAGAATTAAAATGATTTGTTTTATTTTATTTTAACTATTCTACATTAAGATTTCTCTTTCTATTAAGTTGTAAGTGTATTTTCTTATGACTAAAGTTCTCTTTGTAATTCAATCAAACAAAATTAGAAAACTTGTGGTAATTTGTGTAGGTAGGGGGTGCGAACAGTGACGTAGCTTATGCTAGTGCCGCCCAGGGGTATCAATAATTTTTCCTCACGCGCTTCCAAGAAAAAATCTGGAATTGGACCTTAAATGCGCCCCTCCACCCCACCCTGGAATTGGACCTTAAATGCGCCCCTCCACCCCACCCTTCCTACATTACTGGTTGCGAGACCAAGAGAACAAATTTGAATAGGTTCAGAATACAGGAAAGTTTGGGAAACCCTTAAGCACGCAATAAAATCTTAGGCCTTATGGTATAGATCAAAGTGTAGGATCTTTTCATGTTATTAAATCTGATCGGTGGCTGATGACATCTGATTTGTGTGTCTGGTCATAGCCATGAATATGGCTTGAATAATGAGAGCGCCCGCATTGCAGCTTTTAGCCTTGGTCTGAATAGATATATAAGCGTGAACAATTCACAATATTCATACATCTAACGTTGATGGTTTACTTAACATATCGTAGACCAAATAAGTTTAAGTTAATCAATAGAAATGTAGCCTATTAAATATGTACTGATTGGAGAAACAGTTTAAAGATATAAAAATATTTTTATTTTTTATTTAATAACGTAAATTTCTGAAATGAACTTTATTATTATTATTATTATTATTATTATTATTATTAGAGATAAGGATTTTGTAACTGCCAGCCAAATTGATCCTTTTTGGCTTGGGTTCACAGGCAGGTGTAGACACTTTCAATATTTAGTCATTTGGTGTGATCAGGGTTTCTTTCAGGCATATCTCGAGGGGGGGGGGCACTGCCCCCCGAGAAAGTCAAGTGCCCCCCGGAGCAAAATGTCTAGAATAGTATCTGGTGTCTTTAACCGATTACAATTAATGGAATCTATGAAATAACGCTACGCTCTATATATTTGATGATCGGTATACTTAAGGCTCATCTTGTTAAAGGCATACAGTATTCGATCATAGATATCGCATGGCCGCCCCAGATTATAAGCAGAAGACTTAGGGTGTGAACTGAGTGCATCCGTTTTCCTCTCCACTTCGTGATGGTCCCAGCTTGACCTTTGCTCTCAGTTGCCGAATCACCGGAAGAGTCTCATATTTCAATCTAGGCAACGGAGTGCACCCCTCTCGCGTTCCTCGCCTTTTTTTGCCGCTCCCATTTGCTGAATCGAACCCGAACGTTTTAACTCGCAACTAGAATTTCTCCCAATTTACTCTCAGCAAGTGATTAGACCAGCCGCAAAAATGTCCATCAACACTTGTTTTGCTGTAAATGTATAGTGTCAATCTATCATTCATCTATTCATCTTTCAACCCACCCGTCGGCCTGTCTGTCCACCTGCCCTAAATTATGTTTTTGTCATTAGTCATCTTCAATGTGCCACGGGTACCCGTAGAGTTGTCACAAGTCTTTCTCTTGAAGACAAAGGTTTTCGAAAATTCGTTGTTCTTTTCTCAATATGAGGTCCAATGTGATCAAGAAGGATTTGAAAAGTTTCAGGGCGCATCCGAATGTAGGAAACACATTTTTCTTCATCTCTTAAAACTTCATCCAGAAGATGAGGATATTCTCCAAAATCACCTCTTCGTAAAAAAATTATGTGTGTCCAGTAACGTTTTGGGGTTCGACGTTTCCTTTTCATCCAAAACAGTAAGAGCAATTGCAAAGCCTCCATTATTGTTCCACCTAGTGGAACCAAACTGAGCAAAATGGCACAATGTGTCGCCAGTGACGATACAAAAATGTAACACATTCGTTTCTCTTCCATTTTCTTGCCGATCGTCAAAATCGAGACGAAAGCGAAAGGAGAGGAAAACGAATACACTCAGTTCACACCCTAACTTCTTGTTTTTCGCACAAACCAGTATTTTTATTCATTTATGTTTGGCAACTTCACAAATTTAACGTCGTTAATAACGATATTAAACTACCTTTGCATAAATATAAAGGTACACAATTCTAATAATAGTATCCATGGGCGTCCCCCCTGGATTGATTGGATAAAAATTTTTTAGACAAAAATAGACCAAAAAATGTATTAAAGTAAAGAGAAAATAAAGAGAAAGTAACTAAGCTGATGTCCTGTCCGTTCGTTCACCATACAAATACGCTACAGTAAATTAAAACTACATTAAAACATTACTAAAAAAATTTGCATGCTTATTTATATTGAAATTCTCTACTTAATGATGGATGGTTTTTAAACAAATATCTCAGAGGAAAATTTTTCAGAATTTTTTTATTTATATATTTTTTTTGCATTAACGATCAGAAATCTGCTTAAAGTAAACCAATGCACGGGTAAGCCGCGGCGACTGCGTTGCTGCCCACAGCCTTACTAAACAGAAACATGGCAAAGCCGTGGAGGTCACGTCGCTCCAGCTATGACAACGTATTACTTTAGTGTATCAGAGAATGACTTTGGTAATCAGCAGACCAGACCAGTGAAACGGCGCATGGGCAAAAAAAAAGGTGCGAGCTAGAGACTCGGCTACGTAACAGAATTCCACCAACAACAGAGAATGAGAGTGCGACCAATGTCCAAGCGTTGGGTGATGTGTAACGTGTCCTCATAATGAGCAGATCTGGGAAACGTTTCGAGCGGACCAGGGATTATGTTGCGATATGTTAACTAGAAAGTTGTGCCATCCACTAACACTAAGTTTTAAAAAAACAACAAAAAAAAACCAACTCTTCAGCTTGCCGAAAATACCGCCCCTCATAATTTTTTTTTAAAGTGGCACCTGTGTGGACCACCCGTTCCACAGCCCCCTTCCTATGCAAGTGGATTGACTTTTTCTCGACAATTGTAAGTCATAGTAGGCAAATAAGCTATTTAAATGGTCTGTTGTTGGTCAGCTCTAGTTTGATAGATGGAAATTAATTATTTAGATGCAACCTAAGTTGACTATGGTTTGTGGTGAGTAAAATGAGAGGCAGTGTTAGTGATTTTATGTATCTGGATGGAACCAAGTTGCTTTGTTAGTCATCTGTTTGCAATGGTGTTTATTTCGCTACTGACATATATTTCATTACTTTCCCGCTTTTTGCCTCTTAGTCTTAGTAAATCACCAGCTATTTATTGAGAAAGAAATCGAAACTGTCACAAATTTTAAGAAAGGAAATTGACAATTTTATTTAAAGTTTTAACAAATATTTCCCACATAACCCCCACCCTCAAAATTCTAGCCGCGTTACTGTTACGTCCGTAATGGATGCAAAACCGTGCAAAGGAAAAGCAGCGCCCTGGGCGAATGCGCCCCCTGATATTGAGGTCCCTTGCGAGTACCACCTTTACATTGCTGTGCATGGATCCAGTGGGCTAGAAAGAAATATCAGACAAAGGAGATAGATCTATAAAAAAATTTTAAAATTATTTAAATCTAAATATATCCAATTGGGCAACTTTTATAACGTATCTTTGAAGACAGAAGAGTTATCCTTGTTTTCCCACAATGACGTCGTAAATGACAAATGATTCAATAACTGAAGGCTACTTTTTTTTTCTTCTTGTTCAATTTTGTTAAATGGTTATTGTACATGAACAAAAAGGCCTTTAGTTCCATCGGGTAAAGAGGAAGTTTTAATATTATATCACTAGAAATAATTAATCGCGCTTAAATTTCATTTTGCCTTAAGTTTAAGCCTTAATTTTAATAATAAGTTGGTATTTCGCCGAGGATAAAGAACAAATTAACTCAATGGGAATGTAGTTCAACATTTCTCCTAACGGTAATGGGCGGAGTCAAACCTTAATTATGGGCGAAAATGAATCCTAATTTATTCAAATTACATCCACATAAAAAAATTAAAAACTCGGATCCTACTGCGCCGATGGCCATTTCCGATACAAATTCACTAGGAGTGTCCCTTGCTTCGGCGAAGTATCTATCGTATGTCAATATAAGGCATCTTTGCATTAAAAAATTTGGTCTAAATATTCAAAGTAGGTCTTTCATATTAAAAGTAAACCTGCATAATTTGTTGAAGTACATGTGTGCAAAATTTCATTGAGATAGCTGTGTTGTGATGTGTGAGCGTTTAGGAGGAGTGGGTAAAATTGTGGAGATAGATGAATCCAAATTCGGCAAGCGGAAGTATCATAGAGGCAAGCGCGTAGAAGGAAAATAGGTGTTTGGTGGGATTGAAAGAGGATCAAACAAAATTTTTTTCAGGGCTGTTGAGAACCGCGGTAAAGACGTCCTCCTGGCAATAATTAAAGAATTAGTGCAGTCAGGAACCACAATAATTTCTGATTGTTGGAGGTCTTACAACTGTAGGGTTTCACCACCTGAGGATGAACCATACAATTGAGTTCAAACACTCTGAAACGGGCGTACACACCAACACCATAGAGGGCACCTGGAATGCAATTAAATGATCTCTGCCCACAAGAACCTGTCCTGGGTAGGAGCAGTTCAACTCATATTTATTTGAACATATGTGGTGACGCTTATGTGGTAATAAAGTTTAAATGAGAGAATTTTTAAATGCTATAAAATTGTGTATCCTCCCCAAATACAAGATTCTGATGCATAAGGAGTGAGTAAAAAATTATTGAAATTTTGTTGATTTTTTAAACAATTTTGCTCGGGATAGATATAGGGTTACGGTTAGGGTTAGGGATTTTAATAACACATGTTGTGTCAACCAAGATGGCGGCCATTGAGAAAATAGTGGCATCCACTATGACCATTTACCAACACTTGGATAGGGGGATAGGTGGGTGTGTCAAAGGCAATAAAAATTCGAATGCCTTAAAAATTTCACCTCAACCTATCGTATTGATGGTAATGATTGTCATATTGTTGCTCTGTGTGTCACAATAAACTACCTAGATGCGTCAATAATAATATTTAGTCTAGTTGCCCTCGCAATAACTTCACTCGACCATCCCCTTTTTCTGCTACCAGGCGTGTGATGTAGTTTTGTTACATAATTATTTTGTTTGCCAGAACCGCAGCAATTGTGAAAACTGAGAAAACTAGAGAAGGTTTTTAAAATAAAATACATTATCCAACTGTTCTGCAATGGGAAGTTGGATTTGGACACATTTTTTAATATCTAGTTAGTTGCATTTGAAATATATTTTTAGAACCCACAAAGCAGCTCTATCCCTTAAACAATATATCCCCTCAACGACTTGCTGTAGTTATTGAGTGTCAAAACGATTGCAAAAAACATTTTGAAATCAAAGCCTGTAAGTCCTTTAAAGAAGCACTGAGTAAAAAGTACATCCTTGACATCTTTTTGTCAAATATTAAATTCAAAATCACTTTTCCAAAATCAAGTAGCTTGTGTAGAAGCTATGTTTTAATAAAATAAAAAGAGCAAATTTCTGAGTGCAGCTTTAAAGATGATTTGTGCCATAGGAATAATTATTTTAGTGTCATACCAGATATTTTCATTAATATCTTTATTATTTAATTTTCTTTTATTCATATCAGATATAAAATGTGGCAGAGATATAGCAACAGCTATGATTTTAGAAATGTCTACAATGACTATGAAGAAATTAGCCATTAGGATGCCGAGATTGCCATTCAGTATTGCTACTGATGGTAGTAAAGACTCAGACAAAAAGCAGTACTCTCCAGAGGTCACCATTGAAGGATAGGGTGGCCTTGTAAATTCTCATCTCCTAGCTTTGCCGGTGTACAAAGCATCCTCGGCCACAGGACAGAATATATATTTAAGATCATGGCCGATGAATTGAATTCACAGGGCATTTCATGGGTAAACTGCATTGCATTTGGCTGTGACAATGCCAATGTGATGACTGGTCAATACAATGGAGTATACAGTTTTATTAAAGTAGAGCAAGACATTTATCTGGCATGACGTTGCCTCCATCTGGTGCATCTTGCAGCTAAAAAGTGGGGCTTCCTGTCTACCCCCAGTTGAGGAGGTCCTGGTTGACGTTAGTTACTTCTTCAAGAAAAGTTTGAAGAGACAGTGTGAATTTAAAAACCTGCAATTCCTGTATGGTGCAGAACAGATGAAAAGTATCAAGCATGCATGCACCAGATGGCTTAGTATTGCAAGATGCCTAAAAAGATTGTTTGAAAACTGGGACCACTTCATGCACTTTTTTTATGAAGACAAATCTACAAATTCCAAACCAAATAAGAAATCACATGTTGGGCAGACAACTACTGTGTTGGAAGGACATTGCACAACTTACTCTGTGAAGCAGGTTGATGCCATTTATGACTTTTTGCGGTCACCAACAAATCAAATTAACTGCTATTTCTTGTCTTACGCACTGTAAGTTTATGATCAGGTGAGATGAATTTTTATATTTCATGAGTCTTGAATGCTGCATAATTTTACTCAGATTTCATTGGACCAGCAATATTTTCTTACGATTCATTTTATTTTGTGCAAAGTTGTCTGTAGTGGACATGAGTAATTTTGTATTATTTACCTTACCATACTGTTGTACTTAATAGTATTTTTATGACACATGGTTATTTTTACAGGTACTTGTCCAACTACAGGCAGAAGAAGCCATGATCATCATGCTGAAGGAGAACCCCTGCAGCCTAATTGGTGACTTGTACAGCAGATTTCTCTTGCCAACAGCAGTTAATGGTATTGACCAGATGAGCTTGTGTAGATTGGTTATGTTAATGTATGCATTTATGTTGTAGTTAGTTGGACAAATTTAATACATTTCTTTTGTTTTAATTTATCATCTGAATGGTTTATCATAATAACTTCAGTACTAGTTTATAATTGTTTGTGTCTTTCAGTTCCAATACACGCTAAGAAGCAGTCAGAAAGATGATGCTGACCTGATTGTTGGATCTCAGGCAAAGACCATGCTGCAAAACAAAGAAAAGTACAGCCCCAGAGACAAGGGGGTTGTGGAGTTTTTTGCTTCTGTTGGTAAATATTTTGAGATGGTGCTTGACAACCTTCTAAAAAAGACTTCCCTATCAGATCCTGCACTTCAGAATGCACTTCAGAATGCTTCTGTATTTGATCCAAAAAGGAGGTTAAACAACACCAGCTAGAATACTTCCTTACCAGATTCCACTTTCTGATCCCCAGAGGGACTGATGTTGACACCATCTATGAAGAGTTTGATAGGCATCAGCAGAGGAACATTGAGGATGGGGTAAGAGTTGACAGGATTTGGCAAACAATTTGCCAAAAGCACCCAGCCCTTAAGAATCTTGCCCATGTAGTGAAAGGGATCCTCACCATACCTCACTCCAGTGCTGCGTGCAAGAGAATATTCTCTATGTTCCTGAAAACATGCATAGACCAAGGAACAAAATAATAGCCCAAAAACAACAGAGGAGAGAAAATCAGGAAGCTACTTGGACTTGGATGAAACTTTCAGTGCAAAAGAACTCCAGCAGCTTAAAAGTTCAGCAAGCGTCATCAATACACAAGGTATTTAAATATTTATAAAATGTGTACTCAGTTAAAGAATGTGCCCCTTT
>CAXITT010000475.1:529353-541257 GCA_964033795.1 Lymnaea stagnalis | reverse complement strand
AATTTATTTACAACTGTAGGATGTTATAAACTATAATTATCATAAGGCAGATATTTTATTATTTTAAAAATAATACAATTTTGTTAACATTCACAATTTTTAGTTTTATAGTTAATGAAAATTCACAATATTTATTTTTAATCTCAAATGTATTAAAATAAATAGCCAGTGTAAAAGTGTATGAGTGTGTTTGTATGATAAAGTCAGAATTAATTTGTCATACAGATTAGAGAAGACCTTCTTCAATGAGTGACACTCAAAGTGAAGGAGTTTACCATCAGGGTCCCATTTGGATAGCTCTGCTCAGGACCATAAAAGTTACCCATGATGTTTTACCATTGTAGCTTTTTTGCTACATTTCAACACTATAAGATAAGATAAGGTAAGATAAGATTCTTTTCTTTATCCAAGTAATGTGTTTTGATTACATTGTATGTATTCATTTTTAGCACATATCCAGCAAATATTCTTTCTAAGACAAAATTTTTAAACCAGGGCAATTTAAACACATCTCATGTGTGTCTCAAGTGCAATAATCAGGAATCATATACCACAAAACTTCACTCCCTTAGTGACAATATTAACTTTAATTAAGAGCGATTGTTTGATTTTGTTAAAGCCAGAGGAGCACCCTGTTAAATTCTAACAAACTGTTGAACAAATAAGTGCATAACTTTCAGTGTTAACTTTGAGGGAAAGAATTCACCCTGATTGAGCTCATCTTAAGTATCTGTCGTGTCATGTTTAAAACAGAATGTTTACTTAATGAACTTGAATAATAAGTTTATACTAGAGGTGTGATTAAAATATTAAATATAGATTGAAAGTATAGTTAGAATTTAGACAAGAAATATGTTTAAAATATTAAGTTTAGAATAGAAGTGTAAATTATGTTTAGAATTGTATTCCTCCAGATGAGTCTCCTCTCAAATTTGGTTGGTTGAATGTATTAATGAAAGCCATTGAGATGACCAAACTGGACTTTAAAAATTTTACGAGAAGATGTCAGAACTAAACATTGTAAACTTCACATGAAGATGTGAGAACTGGACTTTGAAAATTTCACATGCAGATGACCAAGCTAGAAATTGAAAACTTGATATGAATATGTCAAAACTGGACTTAAAGCTTTACCATGGCAAGGAATACCAATTCAAGTAGGTTTTTTAAAAATTGTGCCTACAATGAAACAAACAAAAAACAACAACAATAAAACTACAACTATAATACTAAGTTTAACAGCATTCTAAAGATTAATTCATATGAACATTATGATTATTGGTATTATTACATACGTGAAGACATTACCTACAGAAATACAGAGGATACCATCTTACTATTACAGTAAAACTTCAGTTTTGCGACCTTTAAATTGCCATTGAAACGAGTGCGTTATTTGGTGGGGGGTCTTAAAAAAGAGGTAGGACATTTTCAAAAAACGACACTTAGAAAATTAAGTAAACAAGTAAAAAAATACACATACCATTAAGTATAGGCACCATCTTACATTCAGAATTATAGATTAAACTCTGTCTCACAACCAATATAAACTCATATTGTCTAACAACCAATCCAGTCATTATCTTCCTATTCCTCATTAATTCCAATGCTGGTTTGGTAGTTGTTTAAACGTGTCTAAGTGCTGAGTACATGCTTAGAGTTATAACTATTTATGTATAAGATAAGCACATTAATATTGTTGTAATTATTTTTATTCTGTCATTGAATAGTTTTTTTATTGAAAGAAATCTGTTATTTCTGTTTGTTTTCATGATCCCCCCACCCGTGCATGTAGTTTTAAGCTCCTCCTGTAAATGGTTGGCCTGATTTTGCAAGCTCCTTCACCACAATAAAACTTGCTTTCACAGCAGCTTCAGTATGTGATTTTGCTTTGGTGAAAAAATTCATCTTCATATCTTCTGTTGCTTCTACTCTGCATTCAGGAATTTTACTTGTCTTGATGTTTAGTCTCAGATTATATTCCTTGATCACAGCCACATTATCTCCACAAAGTAGATACAGATTGATAACACGTTAGCCATAGCAGGAAAGTGTGATGTAATATACAGGCTCTACACCACTTTCATTTCTTATGGCCCTATCCAAAATGAGCAACTGAATGTTGCTAGGTTACTGTAACGACAAACATCCACTCACTACACAACTTTTACTGTCGCTTATTTAGATAGAAAAAGCGAGAACGCTCTCAGGTAGCCTATCCTTGGACAATGCAGATTATTAGGGAATATGATTTGCACTTTATATTGCAGGGCCATTAAAAATATTTGAGCCTAAAATTCTCTCTCATGCCTGATATAATTGTACGCCAGTCAAGACTTCTCAGGCCTGATATAATTGTACGCTTAGCCTAATGGGGCCTATGGGCATTAAGTTTGAAACGTATGATAAAGGAGTACTTTATTTCTTTAATTTTACTAATGCTTCTTTTGTTATAGTGGTTTTTTTTTCAGATGCATAACTTTGATGTGGACATTGCAGTCTTTGTTACATGTAACAATAACCAACACATATTTTCATCTTCTATGAGTCTTGCAGCTAAAGTGAAGTAGATGAAGTACATGAAGCAGTTGAAGTAAATGAATAAAAATATTATTGTAAAGGGATAGTAAATAATATTATTTTAATATTTTGTTTTTTCACTTCCAGGTTAATGCATTCTACACAAGTGACTTGGGGGTGAAAACCAAGACATTTCAGTAAATCTATATCACAGATTCTTGGCTGTCAGCTGATTGTGCACCATATCATCTTGCCTGACAGCTGATTGTGCACCATATCATCTTGGCTGGCAGCTGAATGTACACCACACCATCTTGGCTGACACCGTAATGTACATCACACCATCTTGGCTGATAGCTGTGCACCATATCATCTTGGCTGACAGCTGAATGTACACCACACCATCTTGGCTGACACCGTAATGTACACCACACTATCTTGGCTGAAAGCTGATTGTGCATCATATCATCTTGGGTGATAATTGAATTTACACCACGCCATCTTGGCTGACACCGTAATGTACACCACACCATCTTGGCTGACACCTGAACATATACCACATCATTTTGGCTGACATCTGAATGCACACCGCACCATCTTGACTCTCATCTGAGTGTACAACACACCATCTTGGCTGACACCTTAATGTCTCAACCCAAGTAAACAAATTTACCAAAATATTAATAAAATAAATTTCTACTAACACACAACTAAAATTTTTAGACTTTTCAATCAACCTGTTCATTGTTTCAATCACTCAAACATTAACATTAATGGTTTTAAACCTATGCTATTTTTAATTTTTAATTCAAATAAATGTCACCTTGTTGCTGTATGAATGTGCTGCTCCACAAAAACTAATAATGTAGACTTTTTAATTACCCTAACCTGTATTGGCATGAAGACTGAATGATAAGATGTATTACCTTGACCAGTTGGTTCAAATAAACTGATGATCTGAATGAATTACCCTAATGCTCAGTTCACACGATCAAATTCTCATCAAATTTTCATTCATACATTTGATTCAATTTTTGTATGAAGCCTTGTCATAACTTTCAAAGCACTATTTGATCAAATTTTGATGGCATGCAAATTTCTTAAAATCTGTATGATTATGCAACCTCCATATCACATGAACAAACACTAAGAAGAATTTCATCAAGCTAGGTCACTAGGTCATGTTTACATTGACTAAGCTAAGTTATCAAAACAACAGCAGCCTCCAAGTAATAATAATATACTTAATTTAGAAAAAGATGTAATAGAAAAATTAAACAATAAATCGGCGAAGGGCATGATGTAATTGAAAGGTATTTATAAATAGGCTTATTACTTGTACAGCATATATACTATAACCCTGTAACACTAATGACTACTTAGTACTTCCAATTGGATCAATGAGAAATTTTACCAGCTCGAGCTCCAGGCAAATAAAATATTGCTCCTGGGCTCCGTAACCCTGATTACAAATAACAATTAGAAATTTAATTCTCCTACCTCCACCCCTCTTTTTTTGTTTTCAGTGCTATTATAGCAAATGGGTGCCCCCTTGATTAAATTAAAACGTTCAACTTTCTAAATTATTTAACTTACTATTGGCGCAGTATAGGTTAGTTATTATATTGTTGTTCTGTGGCGACCCCTTAGGTCCACATTTTAATAATTTCCACAGAAAACGTAAAATCTTATTATATTATTGTTTGAGTCATGCTATAGACATTTTTTTTTTGGGTAGAATGTAGAAAAACTTGACTTTAGATATAATAAATATTTAAATAAGGACCTTCAAATGAGATAGAATCATAGTAAAAAGCTTACATTTCTCAAAAATACTGTTACATTGTACAAGTATAGTAAAGCTCTCCTTAACATTCATAAATAAAAGTTCATTAATAAAAAAAATAATCAATATAATTTTAAAATTGATATAATGGGAATTTTAGGTGCTATTTGACAAGTTGTGAGATACCGGTAGTTAAAAAGAGAAATTAGCAGTACTCCTCTTCTCAGTCTGATCAACTGCCAGTGGAAAATAGGCCATTAACTATTTCTTTCCATTTCTTCCATTCTCTAGATATCTTCTCCAGCTCTTGACAATTTTTATAACCTGATATATTTTTGTTGACATCCCTTTACCAAGTTTAGGGAAATCATTCCTGATTTATGTATTAAAATGAACAGAACGCTCATTTGTAGTACACTGCATTAGATTTTAAAAATTATATTGAGTACAATTATGTATACTTTTTATATACTGGTACTCTAATTTAAACTGTAAAAGATAATATTTTAGGGAGTGGTAATCTCCTTTTAAAAATAACTTCCAGATAAAACACCTGATTTAAAAGATACAAATACAAGTTCAATCACAGATTTCACAAGAACTCAGAAACAAATTGGTATAAATTTTATTAAAAAATAAGCAGTGCTGAATGAAGTTATCAATAAGCACTACCATTAGTTGCAGTATTTGCATATTTGAAAATAGGATGTCACAATCATCTTTGACAATAGAAATCTTGTCATTTCATCGTCTCTCAAGTTAGGGTATTGTAAATGTGGCTCTAGTGTGTTAAATAATTTCTGGAGAGAAAAAAGATGCATTTTATTTATTACTCATAAAAATATATAAAATATATACATTATAAAGTTATCACACAAACACTCATTTTAAAGCATAAACATTTATATTTCCCAGTTATCATATGTAACGTTTATAATGTAATGTTACTTGGAAACGTGAGCTAATGTATTTTATTTCTTCAGTGCAAGTGATGATTTGCCAATGTAACTATCTCATTCACCTTTACAAACGACTGTCTCTTTCTCCGCCAAGAAGTAATAAGGTCCAATGAAAATTACACAGTACTTTATTAAGATATTTGATAAATACATCACATGGTTCCTTGACATCAGAATTGTTCGAACATTTATAGTGTAATATGAAGAATATATATCCATACACTTACAAAAATGTATCTAATAATTAATTCATTAAATCCATCTGAAAAATACAACATGTCAACCTTCTCCATTAAAATTATGTCGTTCACTCCCTTCACTCAAGAAAAAATGAATTCTCCATACACTATAAAAATTAGTTCCTTTTTTCTCGTGTTTCTATTCTTTTCCTTCAAATCACTTTGCCTTTGTGCCGTGAGAGCAAATGTTAGTGTCCTGTGAAAAAATCCATGTCATATGAATAAGTAACATGGTCTGTTACACACATTACTGATACTAAAAAAATAAATATAGAATAACTATAGTATGGTATGACAATCCACATAAGTTCAATATGTTTTATGTTTTTGTCATTTTCTTTATACTCAATTTGTCTTGACCAAAAATCAGCAACAATGTTGTTTTTGCCTTTTATTGATTTTATTTCAATTGATAGAGTATTAAAGACTATCTGTTGATCTTGTTATTGGCTATTCTCTTTTTGTTTAGTGCCATTAATGGTTTATGATCTGTTAAGAGACTAAACTTTCTTACTTAGAATTTGATCAAATTTTGAACAAAATCTCAACAAAGAAACCACACATAAAATAGTGCCTTCATACTAAAATTTGAAGCATATTGAAGAAATTTGACAGGAATTTGATCGTGTGACCTGAGCATTACCCTGTCAGTATATATTAATGTATTTAAAGTTATTGACGTTGTCACAATCTAAAGCTAAATAAATTTAAATATTAACTTAAATGTAAATAACATCACTAGGCAATGTTTCAACTTGTGCATTCGTTTCGAACATCACTGGACAATTATTCAACTTGTGCTTTCATTTAAAAACCTCACTAGACAAAGATTCAATTAATGCGTTCATTTCCAACATCACTAGACAATTGAATAGCACAAATCACTAGTCACATAATTAGACAAGTGACTAACAAACAAATCATTAGTTACACATGATGAGATAATTGATTATTAATCAAATAACTAGTGACACATCACTGTAAAAGTTACTAACAAACAAATACTACAGACATGTGTCTAAGGCTGGAAAGCTTAACAATCAAATCATATTTATTACAACACTAATAAAGAATGTACAAAGAACTATATTAATATTTTTTTATTGAATGGACAAGTGGTGGCTTTGACTGAATGATTGATTTAACAACAGCATATGAGTAGTAAATTTGAATTTTTTTGATGATAATGATAAGAAGATTTTCACCTATAGCAAGTAATTAGGGGTGGCGAATTTAAAAAAAACAAAAGTAGGATGGCGGAGGGATGTCCCAGTGAAGCCATTAAATACTTTAAAAAATATTCCATCTTCAAAAGATTGCTATAGTATTTATGACTATTTAAAACAATTTTCAAAGAACAAATAAAAAGTCTCACTAAACATGACATTATTTAACACCAAAAACAGTTTGTAGCAATTAAAAGTTTATGTTCACAATGTGCTTTCGATTCACCAAGATGATCCATAAGGTGAAAAGAAATCTCAGTGTCAGGGGATAAAAGAACCAAGTGGAGCATGACATAAGTATAACTCTAGAATTATCAATTTTACCATTATCATTATTTCTATGTGAGCTCTTTTGAATGATAGCCTGCAAGGCAAGGTTGGGTAATATGTCCCAAATTAAAAGTTATTAATTTTTATCAATGCTAACAAGTCTTTTTATTTCAAAGCAGAACAGTCGCATGTACACATGGAAAATAGGGGCTTTGCACCTCAGCTTGCACAGTTTATACATAAAAGAACAGAATGGTCTTTGCAAATATAAATATGTCTTAATAAACTTGTTGAGTTGAAGTGGTTTGGGCAGCTATTTGAAGTGTTTGTAAAGATTTTAAAACACTGGGGATGTTTTGTGTGCAATGTCAATATTGGCTGTCTGTAATTGGGTGCAGTGGATGCCAAGTCAACAATGTTGAAAAACACAACCAAGGGCCATCTTTTACTTTTTTGTATTCACAGAGAACACCTTTGCCATTTGGTCCATGGCATTATGCCTCCTTTGATTTTGTTGTTATCTCTGGTTTCTTGCATTCAGTTTCACTTTCTATATCTGGACGATTGTGTATTGTGTTCAGGAACAATAAAATTTTCTGCCTTAAGCTCTGGTTTTTTACAAGGTTGTTTCCTGTCTGAACAAAAACACTGATTTTTTGAGGAGGAGACATTATTATTGAGTAGGAACATCTTGCTCTGTTTCACTGTTCTAACTATAGGGTGAGTCTGTTCTCTGCCATTGGTTTTGCAAGTTGTAGGGAATGAAATAATAGGCTGTTCTGAAATTTTGGCTACTTCCAATGAAGTTCCTTGTGAGAGAAATCACAATCTCTGGGGATTTTCCAATATTTCTCTTTGCTGGCAGGCCACTTACATTTTATTTGAATTTGCAGAGATATGGGCAGCTCTTTAGAGGATAGTTCGAAGACGATTCACAGGGTAAGAAGAGTTTCATTCCATGTTTTTCGGGCTTGCTTGGCGTATTTCATACATTGAATAAATCTGCTCTGACCTCTGAAACCAACCAGTTGTCCATCTACTGTGATGTTCTCTCCAGGAACATAATACCTCGCAAAATACTCAGGAATGCTTCTCACACATCTCTTATGGGATCAAAGATGTCACGAGCCAGAAAAGATTGATCAACCATGCTTGTTACCAAAGCAAATATGAATCAGAAGTTTGCTGAATGTCTTCATTGAAAATGCTGCCCTAAAAAGAGGATTTCCATTAACATGGCTAAATAAAATTCCACTGAAATGCTGTTCAGATAAAGAGCGCCAGTGTGTAGTATGCTTTTTCTCACCTTCCCTGTTGGTTTAGTCAACTATTGTTTGTGTCATTTTATCATTAATATTCTGAAAAATTGCTTCAGTGGGAGATAATACGCGATCTATGAAGGGAGTTCGGTTTCAGGTCAATTAAATCATGCCACATATTAAAAAAGAAAAATAACATAAAGAGAGCCATTTACTGTGATATAAGACTATGGGGGTAACCCATCCAGTTGCCAGGAATTACCAGAAACACTTTTTCCCATTATTATAAGTGTACGGTTGTGCTATACCCAGTCACTAGGGACAAGGTATACTATGTGTTATTTGGGAAAGTGTTAAATGATATTTCACCATTTTAGTTTATCTTAAATGCAATTTTTGTTTAGTTTGATTTGCGTTAGAAAATTTTGAGGAGAAATAATACCAATTACCAAATCACTGGTAATAGTAATTATTAAATTATCACAAGTAACTAGTACAAGACAAAAATTAGTAGACTCAAAATATGGAGGAAAAAGACTAACTACTTGTTGTACTAACAACTAATTTAATTTTTTAAAGTAGTTATTTACTGATACTGTCTATTCTTACTTATTAACATTAAGTTCATTGTAGTTATTAGGAAATAACATTAAATGAATAATTACTTGATACATTGCCACTCAAAAAAGCTGGTCTGCATGACTGGGTTGAATAGATTCTTGACTTAATACTAAAGTGATAACAACAATTACTGTCAAAAAATAGTAGGCCTAGAGATCACAATCTTAATTTTATGAGAATATTAAATTAAATTTGTTGTTCAGTACTTCACTTAAAAAATTTCAAGGGCAGTTGAAAGGATTTTCTTTTGACAGTCTTACTAACATATAAAATTTGTAATACTAATGTCACCGAAGAATTAAAAAGTTATAGACAATTATAAATAATAATAACATAAATCATTAAAAATATATAAAAAATTGCTAAAGTTTTTAAATCAAACATAAATATTCAGGCCATACAAAAATAGGGGAATAAGTTAAGTGGGAAATATTGTTTAAGGTACATTGAGAGCTACAGTACTCATGATAAATATTGTTTTGGGTACATTGAGAGGTACAGTAATCATGAGAAATATTCTTTTGGGTACCGGTACCGTACATTGAGAGCCCCGGTAATGATGAGAAATATTTTTTTGAGTAAGTGGAGAGGTACAGTAGTCATGGGAAAATTCAAGACACTGAACTTAGGGGTCATCCATAAAAGACGTCCACACAAAAGTGGGTAGGGGGGGTTCAGCAAAAAGTGGACTAAAGTGGACAAAGGGGGAGAGGGGGTTTAGGACAAAGTGGTTGTCTATATTGTAGTGTTTTTTGTTGAGTGCAGCAGTTTTGCATAAATTTACTGCAAATTTACTGCCCGATCACAGTTACAGTAGCATGCCTTTTGATCTCTATTGTCCAGCGGCTGGGAGAATTTTCCAAGAGAATATGTTTCTGCGGTAAATATTTCCCATCACAGGCGGCAACGAAAAAACATAAGGTCGTCCATTGCAATATTCCTGCTAGTGAACATAATATGGCAGACGAATCAGACGAAGAGACTGCCACTCAAATTGAATTAGCAATTGAAGACTCAAGAACAGATGTTATCATTTTATTGTTGTACATTTTCCCAAATATTCATTAATTTAAGTTCGGTAAATTTTATGTTTTGGACGTCCACAAGGGGGAGGGGGGGTCAAGTCAAAAGTGGACAAGGGGGGGGGGTAAAAAATAGCAAAAATTGGTGGACGTCTTTTATTGATGGCCCCTTATTAGTTTTAGAAACATTGACCATTTTTGTGATAGAGAAATGATTTCATAGGACTAGCTTTATACCTAGCCATCTCAAATATATTTGACTTGATTTACGTAAGATAAACAAAACTTAGGACTTAGTATATGAAAATATATGGAAATATAGGTCAAAATGCCTTCTTCATTAACATCAGAATGTAAATATTTAATCTAATGAAATGAGCTAAACCAAGTATGCGAAAATCTGAATAAAAGGATGCAACAAAAAACGAAACGTGTTGACAAGAATACTCCTTCAGTAAAGAAAGTACAAAAAATAAAATATATAATAAAAATAAACATTTAGCTTCAATGTGGTATCCTAGAGGACAGCAAGCGGACTGTAAAATAAATCCTTTATCATTAATTTTTGAAGTTTTTTGTTTTGTTTAGTAAGCCCTGGAATCTATAAAACAAAGCTTCAAAATTTGGTTGCCCAAGAGATTATTGAGGCCATGGGCTTACGTCTAGTTAGCCTATAATCTGACCCTTTCAAAAATACAGAATACACAAGATAAAACTAGACAAGCAAGTTTATAATTTTTCTATTTACAGATTGTTTCTGTCAACACATTGGATGATTTCCTTGTTTCTATCAACACACTGGATGATTTCCTTGTTTCTATCAACACATTGGATGATTTCCTCCAAGATGTGATCTGATAGGAAACAATTTCTCTTGATTTCATGGTTCATTGACCCAGGTACTGAATATCTATTAAGTAAATGTATTTCCAGTTTTTAGTTAGTTTTATTTTACATGAGATTTAGTAAGTTTTTTTTATTGCTCCCAAATGATACTCAGTTTGAAAGAGTGAGAAATAAAGACAAAAATATGCCATAATATATTGGAAACTTAAAAAATATAGATAGTAAAATATTTTTGATATTATTCTCAATTTTAATTTTGGTCATCAGAAATGAGATGCATCCACAATTGGGTACAACTGAGATACTACATCCATAATTGGGTACACCTAAGATTCATCTATGATTGTGTAACACTGAGATACTTCATCCATGATTGGGTACAACTGAGGTACTACAACCATGATTTGGTACCATACAACTGAGACTGAGATGCATTCATGATGGTGTACCACTAAGTGTGACTAAGATGATACATCCATAATTGCCTACCACTGAGATACTACATCCATGATTGGGGTACAATTGATATACATCCATGACTGGCTACCACTGAGATACTAAATCCATCATTGGGGTAAAAACGATATATATCCATGATTGGGGTAAAATTGATACATCCATGATTGGGGTACAATTGATATACATCCATGATTAGGGTACAATTGATACATCCATGATTGGAGTACAATTGATATACATCCATGACTGGGTACCACTGAGATACTACATCCATGATTTGGTACAGCTGAGATTCATCTGATTGTGTAACACAGATACTGCATCCATGATTGGGTTCCGTACAACTGAGATACATCCATGATTATGTACCACTGAGATAATACATCCATGTTGGGTACAACAGAGATACATCCATGATTGGATACAACTGAGATACATCCATGATTGGGTACAACTGAGATACATCCATGATTGGGTACAACTGAGATACATCCATGATTGGATACAACTGAGATACATCCATGATTGGATACAACTGAGATACATCCATGATTGGGTACCACAAAGAGTTCTTTTCTCTGTAACACTAACAGAGACACTCCTGAATAGGTAAGTCTTTATCTTTTATTAAGTTAAGACTTCTTGACTTCCAAAATTTCAACATTGGACAACAGATAGTGTTTCCTTCCTGAACATT
>CAXITT010000475.1:445918-510352 GCA_964033795.1 Lymnaea stagnalis | reverse complement strand
AAGGGAAAAAAAAGAAAGTTGGGGGGGGGGGGGGGCGCGCTTGTGCGTAATGAAGAATCTAGTATTTTATTCTTTTTTGTGAACATGCTTAGTTTGAAAAAATTTTGTTTAGCATACTAACTTATAGGTGGATAAAAATCTGGCATAGCGTAAAAAGAAAAATACAAACAAATGGGGGCTGTGTCACTTTGGTTGGGGGATGTTTAAAGACTCTTTAGACTTTAGAAGTAAAATAAAAAGAAATTCAGAATTAGTTAACTATAACTGCCTGTATTAAATTATTAAAGAATACACGTAAGTTTACATGATAAAAAAAAATTTAAAATACGAAATGCGTTAAGAAATAATATACGCACCTGAACTGCACTTTTACCAAGTTTTTTAGGCTAATTCAGATTGATCAGGTTTAGGGATACATTTTAGGGTTCAGGTTAGGTTTAGGGATACATTTAGGGTTCAGATTAGGTTTAGGGATACATTTAGGACATAAGTTCGTAGGTCACGATAACCAAGATGGCGGCTGCGGGCTGATCAACTTCCATCTTGAATCTTGATTGATGTCATGTTAATGATTATAAACCTATATTTAAAATAGAATTTAAAAATACAATAAAATTATAAACAAACGTATTCTTACTTGCTGTACGTCACATTGTTCTTAGTGTTTCTTGAAGTCTTCAAAATATGGCACATTTCTCGATTGATAATACTGGCTCTAACTCTAAGATGGCAAACCGACAGTAAGTATTCGTCATAACCGTCACGTGACCACCGAATACTAATAATGCCCTCACGTGACCAGCCGGATCCGACTAGATAATTGCTACCGGGTACCTATAGCCACTCCGAATCGGCTAATAAAAAAAATGTCATTTGTGTAAAGGGAAACAACTCTTTACATTATTTATAATATTATAACCTTTTGAGACACAATGGTGCATTTAGTTATAGGACGGATTCAATGAGTGAGGTCAACATTATCTGTGCAAACTTTTATGTAGTGAGTCCAGATCTTCATTGAACGCACCAAGCAGTTGTAGAACAAAATACCAAAATATATGACAAGAGAAATCACATTTGAACAGCATATTACCAAATTACGAGTTCGGTAAAGGAAAAAAAAAATTGTACAATTTAAGTTAAAGATCACCCCATAATTTTTTATTTATAGCTCCAGAAGAAAGATAGAGAGAGAGAGATAGGGAGAGTGAGGGAGAAATAGAGGGGGGAGAGATGGGGAGAGCGTGTGAGAGGGAAAGAAAAAAAGGACAGAGACAGGGGGAGAGGGGGGACATATTTAAAAAAGGGAATTTTTTAAATTAACACCTAATTAAAATTTAATCTAAAACACACTTCATTATTAAAATGTATTACAAAATAAAATTTCCACTTAATTTCGACTATCACATTATTAAAATGACTTTAATAGTAGAATAGTTAATTGTCAACAGGTGTCACAGTTATTCATTGAAGCAGTAACTCAATCTAGATTGAATTTGAAAACAAAAATTTCAAAAATTCGACTAAACAATTATATAATACACATAATTTATCTGCTGCTTTTCATTTACAATAGGTGAGGTCAAGTTTTAGATAATCTTCCGATTATGCAATCTTTTTACACAGGTTAAGAAGTATATTAGAGAAACTTGGCCTCACAAAATTATTAAATAATAAAAAGGACAGTGACATAATTATGCAGCGGACAACATAGAAATAATAATACTTCAGAAAAGAGGAAAGCAAGGCTATACATAAAACAAGGCTTCGCAACAGGATACTAGTAATTACTAGCGCTCCTGGCGAGAGGAATCGTGAACAACACATTCAGGAGATACGCATTTCATGCTATTTTGACATAAAACTAATTCAAATGATACACGCAAATTTTTAAAAAAATTTTTAAAGGCTATAAAATCCACTAAAAAAAAAAAAAAAAAAAAAAAAAAGAAATAAAATTTAAAAAAAAAATAAATGTGTGACGTCACACATGGCCTGACCCCCCACTCCCCCCTGTCACAAACTGTCACACTTTCTTACGCCCCCCCCCTCCCCCCTCTGGAACGTGACGTACTTTATGGACGGCCCCTAACCATGAAATATTATTAAAATGAAGCCCTTTGTATTATGCAAATGTAGTTTAATACAACGTTATTTAAGTCTTTAAAGTTGCGAAGGTTCAAAAAGAAGCAAAAATACCAATAGGCTATGTGTTGCAACATGCGAACAACAAGAAATAATGTGTCACATAATCAAAAGCGGTCAATTTTCGGAACAGTACGATATTTATAGATTTAATCAAATACATTGAGCGTAGCGATATTTTATAGTTTCCAATAATTGATACAGGTTAAAGGCAGCAATAACTAATCTTTTTGATGTTGTTAAAAAGATGACAATTTAGACGTTTTTTAAATCAAATATATATTTTTCGTTATGTTGTTGTGCACATTTTTCTTCGAGGGGGTGGGGACTCTTGACGTGCTTGGAGGAGGGGGCGGGGCGCTTGAATAAAAACCACTGCATGCATGGATGATACAGCTTGGCACCAGTTGTTGTTCATCCGTCGAAGATCGACTAGGACCATCGAGTCGTGCGGTGTTTGATGACTGATGACTTGCGCGGATGACTTTTTGTTAAAAGTGAGGAAGAGTTGCGCGGCGTTGACCTCACTCTCTCGTCCGGGCCCACCTTTTCCAGTGGCAAGACTACGTCAAGACGACCAGGGATGAGTACGGATGCAGGATTTGGCACCAGTAGCGTCGCAGGAGCAGTCGTAATTTTCATTCTGTCAATGAACGCAATGTCGTACTGTCTACTGGACTCCAATTCCAGCTTTTGAATTTTAGATATTTTTCTTATTTTAGATGAATTGCATCCAAGGTTAACAAGTTTCACCCCCACCCCTACCTCGTTGCTGGTGGTATTTTTGCTTGTCTATGCTTTGCTGGTGTGCCTCACCTTGCACCCAAATAAAATTTTGCAAAATATTGATACGCAAACAATTAAGTTTTATGGAGCCATAACAAAAACAACTGTTCACCGGAAGTAAACAAATGCCATTCCCGTAGTATTTACACATTGGAAGGCTAAACTAATGTTATCAATCAATACAACATAACTGAAAAAAAGGCTACGCATATTGTCGTCCGCACAATTTTATTTCAGTTGAAAACTTCTGCTAATCGTCTTGGTACATTTTGTGCTGGAAGCTTGGTAAATTATGCATAAGAAATAAATTTAAATTAAATATACTAAAAAATGCTCGGGTGATATTTTTTTTACACCGGATCCGGGAATTTTGAGAAAATACCCGGAAGGTCGTAGTGTTTCAAAAATACAAGAATTCATTTCTCATTTTCATGATAAAACAATAGCTCTTCGAGTTCAGGCAGTCCTAAGCCTACACCCTAGCCCTAGTTCTAGTAGTACTAGAACCTGCAACAATATATAATACTAGCCGACCTGTGGCGTAGCATACGCCGCAGAATCGCTAGCTGGCTCAGAGCTTTTTGGGGTGTGTGGATTGCTGGCAAGCGAGGGTGGTGCAGGAGGGGGAAGGCGGTAGTTCCACCGCAGTGCGCATGTCTCGAGACCAACGATGGGCAGGCAAGGGAAGGGAGGGTTTGCCTGCGTCTTGCTTGCTCTGGCGTATCTATATACAGCCTGCGTCATCGTCGTCTTCTTGCCATAGTTTTTCTGGCGTATTATAAATATATAGATAGTCCTGCAGACAGTCCTAAAGCATACAAACAGTCCAACAGCTTACAGACAGCCCTACACCATATTGGTGGCTTTTTATTGATTAATATTATAGTTTAAGTATTATAGTTGCTTCAGAAAATATTCAACCTTTTAACTGAGAAGAACCATCAGGAATGACACTTGCTGCTGCTTAATAACGATATAAAAAAAAATATTTTTTTTTAAAAACTCAGTGCTATTAATATAAAAATAAAACAGTATTAATTATATTAAACATGTAGAGTAGGTGGAGGGTCAGTTGTGAAAAGGAAGCAGCCACACTAGAAGCAAAATACATATAAGATAGTCTTGTTGGGAGCACTGTGTAAACACAGTGGCAGTGGGGTAGTGAGTAGTCAGTAGTCTAATGTCACTAATGAATAGTGTGTAATGTAGCCTACCTACTTAAATAGTAACTTTAAGTTTACAATCTTGATCTTGAATTAGAATTACTTGATTAATAAATAGGCCTATTGATTACTGTTAATCATTGTCATTGTTAGGTGCATAATCTTGAATTACTTAATTTATGATACTTTTAGTGTTATGCCTGGACCAGTGCACTGAATTAGTCTTAGTCACTTACTTTCAAGTTAGTACATAGTATAGGGTACTGATCTTCTTGTTGTACTTGGTTAACTGGGTCTTTTAATGTGTTTTATATGTCTGTAACTGGGCTTGGGTGGCAGTTTCTTGCCTTTTACTTTAGTGATAGTGCCTTTAGTTTTAGACTTAAAGACCATATAGTGTAAAATCTGTACTAATAGGTTTGATAAAGGTATACTTAGCAGCATGGGTTTTTACAAAAAGTTGACTCGCCCTAAGTGTAGTGACATCACTTTGGGAATCCCAACACTGTACTTAAGGGGTAAGCTGAACAGGTTCTATTATAGAACACTAATTGGACCTGAACAATTTGTATGACAACTTTCCCATTCTTTACTGGTTCACTGAGCATAAACTAAATCAGACGCTCTGTACAGTTAATATTGATAAATACATTAGAATGAATATTGCGTTTCAACTTACAATAAAGCTCAAAAGAAAGAGAAACTTATCAAGATGCTCATTGCTAAAACTAAGAGTGCTGTATTTTTATTTGTTGAAAAAAGAAGTAGCTGTGTGCCATTCATTTCTGTCATATTGCAATTACACGGGACATTTCATTATAATTATCTGGGAAAGAGAGACCCTCCCTGCCTCCACTTTCTAGACACAAATGAAATAAAAAATCGTTTATCACATTAATACATTGGTAAGAATCAAAATCTTTTTAATGTGATACTATGGCAAGTAGTTGATCGGGGGAAGCTCCATGACTATATACAATGGAAGACATTGGCAGCCTTGCTGCTGAGTAAATCTTTGCTGTTAGTTTAAGTAAGTTTAGTTATGACTCAACACTCAACCTACTTGGCTACTACTACTACTACTCATCTAAGTACTATTCTAGTGCTGGTGATTAGAGACAAGACTTAATACTAGAATTCACTCAGAGTGCTGCCATTACAATTGATAAGTTTCATGGGTTATCCAAACAACACTATTATTATTCTTATAGTTTTGTGACTATGTCTATATCATCATATAAATCAATTAGGCTTTATCAGTATATGAATAGATTGAGTATAGAGTCACAGTATTCAGTAAAGAAACTATGAAAATGTTTTAATAAATTTTATAGTAACCGTACTTAGTACATCAACACTTTATTAATTAAGCAACTTTTACTTGTCAACTCAATAGGCCTAATTCAGTAACAATCATCTTGACCATGCCAATAGCCCATTAAATTTAAATGGATAATGGAATATCATCGTATTTAAGCATCAGAAATTAAAGGCCATTAAAAAGTGATCTTATTTTAGCTATTTTAATTTATTTTACCCCCCCCCCCCTTCTAGCTACTCCATTAAACAATGAGAGCTTATATCTGTATTTAAAAAAAGGCTTAACAATGAATTTTACTGATAATTGGTTATGAAAGTTATCCATCAATAAGTTCTAAAATAGGAATTTGATGGGGAACAAAATATTTGTAAACCAATGATAATGTTTTAGATAAATCCTTTTACTTGCTAACTGCTTAAAATGGAATGTTGATAAATATACATAAGTTATCTTTTCATGTTGAAAACGGACCTAAGGACAATTTTTTCAAATTTAATTTTTAGAGTATTATGGATTTTTATTTTTAACCAATCAATTGACTAGCAAATGTAATTCTAATCATTCTTTACGTTTCACTGAGAGTCAAATATTCACATTGAGTTCACTCAAGCAAAAAGAGAGTTAGAGGCCACTATACCGTTGGATTATTCAGAAGATTAAGAAGAAAGACAGTTAGTATAAATCTGAATTGAGAATAAAAATTTAAATAAAATAAATCAATGAAAGAATTCTGCAACTTCATGAAGTTTAATGACTGATATTTAATATGTGTTAAAAAAACAACATCACACAATAGGGCCATTATCATATAAAAATTAATTTTTATCATCTATTTTATGCAGGGTCAATATATTTTTTTGTATGTTGATGATGAAATCTTATATTTTAAAAAGCAACTTTTTCTAAATAATCATTTACTTCTCATTCATCCTTAATTGTTTAGAGCCAACATACAGAATGGAAGATGATACAAATATTGCTACCACAAGTAGTAGCAGAGGACAAGGAAGAGGATGTGGCAGAGGCAAACGAGGTGCACGTGGTGGCCATAAAACAAATTATGGGCGTTCAAAGCTACAAAATAGATTTCTGTCATCAAACAAATGGACACAACAGGAGAAGATTCGTTTGTTGGAAGGGTTGAAACGGTAATCTGCCCAAATAACTGGTAACATTTGTAAATTTGGCTGGGAGAGGGTTGTTGATCTCATCTTGACTTAAAAGTTATTTTTTCATCAACTATCATCAATTTTTTATGAGTATAAATTTTATAAAATAACCAAATGTTTTTTAGCAAAAAAATAATCATAGGTTTTAGACGTCGGATGATTGATTTTGTTGTGCAAGCAAAAATTTTTTGGTTTGTTTGATTGTGGTGCACTAGATTCCAAGTTAGTTGTTAACTTCATGTGTAGCTTATATTTGTATGTTATACTTTATTTACTTTCTATGTCACTCTGTGTATCCCTTACATAAAATAAAAAGAGACTATGAACTCCTTTAGGAATACTTTTATGAGCTTTTGCTTTATTATTTGTTAAATAAATTTGATATATTTACTGCTTTACAATAAACTTAAATATCATTTTTGTAGATATGGGGAAGATAGTGATGTCCTTGCTCAAATTGTTGAAACAAGAAGTATTGAAGAGGTAAGTCTTAACCAGCAGAATTTAATCTGGTAGCCAATGTCATGTCCAATCATTTTTATGCCAGAGGCTGGGCCGGCTGAAAATTTCACAGAGAGCTGTAAAATAGCTTCAAGCGAGTAAACATAATCTGGAAAACCAACTTTTACTATAGGAATTATGTATTTTTTACTTAACCAAAAAAAAAAAGTTTTTCAGTTCTACACTCAATCATATTCATTTAAATAATATAACGTGTACAATGCTATGATAATTAATAATATAAGATTTACAATGCTATGTACAATTAACTTATCATCTTCCCACTATACTGACATCTAACTTAAAGAGGGTTTTTTTTGCCATCACTTTAGAGATATTAAACTTTTTCATCTGCATTGCCTGAAGTGAGATTTTATTGGAACTTTTTGTGCTTAATACCTTTATTAACCTAAAATATGTAGAAATAAGATAAAATAAGGGTAATTGATTATTATGTAACTGTGTTGTATTTTACAAGGTCTTTTAAGATAATGAATGAACTAAAATAATTAAATTTGTTGTATTTTTTTCAGATTGAGAAAAAAATCCGCTCAATAACGGCAGCCGGAATGATAAAAGGCACGGATGAGAGGCTAGAAGGTAAGTTTACATAAAAACTTCACTTATAACTGGGGACTTATATCCTAAAACTTATGAAAATTCCCCCTTTATGCAGTGGAACCCCGCTATAACATTGTCATGGCATGGCTCCAGAAATTTGTTATATTCAATCGCACATTAAATTTTTTGGATCAAAAAAAAAAAAAAAAAAAGAGTATGAAAAATATATTGACAAATTCATCATAGACTAGTACAACTTTACTACATAGTTCAATTAACACAAGATATTGAAAAACATTTTTTTTTTTTTTTTTAAATCACATATTTTCCTAATTTAAAAAATAAAAATTAAAAATTGCAACACTTATTACTCTGAATATTGTAAAATGCCGCCATATCACGTTTTGCTATTCACACTATCCAATTTTATGGACCCCATTTATCATGTTATAGAAGGGGTCGACTGTATTTAGAAACACAAACTTGAATGTTTAAATATTGTTTTGTTCAGACATTCTATTATCTGGGCTCATACCCATGTTATGTGGCCAAGCAATGGACAATGTACATCTGGCTGGCAAAAGGAACAGCAGGACTGTAGTTTTAGTTAGATGAAAGGCAAGAGCATTGCAGAAACCTTGACTCAAGCGTTACTGTTAATTTTTGAACAATACCTAATACCTACAAAAAATGTAGGTATTCTTCAACTTTTAGCATTTTTTATTAACATAACTAGACCTATAACAATTCGTCCAGATATTTTGCTCTCATTAAAATACTAAAACTCACAACTCAGTAGCAAAACAAGTTCACCCTAGACACAGTGATTCTCATAATTTTTACTCACATGAAACTTGATTTACTTTTTAAGTACCATAAAACCTATTTGAAAGAAAAAATTTAACTATTCTTAATTGTAAGTTTAATTCACTAAGATACATTTTAACATGACTACATTTTAAAAATTTTATTAAAGTACAGATAGGTTAAAACCTCTGCTGTACAGAAAAGAGCTAGACTTTATAAATATTTTTCAATAGTTTTGGGAATCATATTTGTATAAAATGTATAAAGAGGTTTAATTTTTCATGTCTAATTTGCAACAACAAAAAAAAAAAAGATATATAACCCTTTAAAACAATATTTGAAGTGTGTCCATAAAAAAAAAGGTAGATACATTTTTTCTTCAAAAGTTGTGAGCTAAATTTAATTTTTGTTTCCCACTCTAATTGGTCAACTTTATGTATCACCTATACAGGATCAGGTGTTGTTACTAAAGCTCCATTAGAGGTAGGTTTTTACTGGATTAAATTTGGCCTGCATCAAAATTTGGGTAGATATTCATTTACTGTTGCTAGTATTGGAGATGTATATCAGGATGGACTATGAGGCTTGCTTTTTATTTTAAAGGGTTGTAATACAAATTTTGTACTACTATACATCAGTGATCATGGGATGTTATAATGTTAAGTTAATTCACTATAACTGAAGCCATACCTATTCATAATTTAGGGTTCAACCATTTCCAGAAAATGTCAAATATTCTTTTTGATTTCCCTTCAGGCATGGCTTGATCTCATGCAAGACCTAAAATTCTATGAACCTCAAGATTATTCAGTTATGATCCCAGAGGTAAGACTGATATACCGCGTGTTTAATTAAATGTGTAAGAATTAATGTATGGTTAATCAGAATTTAAATTAAATGAAAGTTTTGTTTAAGTTTGTTTTATAGCAATAAATTAAAGTCCACAATCTTCTGATGACTTTCATTATCCATTTGATGAGTTTTTCAAATGACTTGAATTTTAAGTTATTCCTTTCTCAACCAGATGCTTGGTCTTATCACCAGAAATGAACATTTTAAAGACAGCAATATCCCCAATCTAGACTGGAGGAAAATTTACCAGTTTCTCACAGATGTAACTGACGATAAATGTACAGTAACGTCTTTGACTGATATAGGTCTGTAACAACAATAATTGCCTTTTAACTTCATGCACAAGAACTTGTTGATTTTTTAAAAATATTTTTGCTGAGCCAGGGACTTGATTTCCCTTTACAAGTTAATAAGTTTTTTTTGGTAAACGGTAAATACATTTTGAATCAGTATAAATTCCAAAAATGACCACATTTCAAGTTCATATTAGTATCATTGACTGTTAGGTAAGTCTTTACATTCCAATATGTGGACCATTAGCAACTCTTACACAAACTTTGACTAACATTTGGCACCAAAGTAAGGGTGTTCAGGTTATTTTTTTGGCAAACCGATTACGGTCGAGTATAATTTTTAGCCTTCATAGAAATACATTATTTCCTTCTGATAAGTATACAATGTGCTCAAGACACTTCTAAATTTCACCACCCATCTCACTGCTGGTAGATTTCTTGTTAATATTAAACAAAATATTCTGTGATCATTATACTATACAAATTGAAAAATTTGTTTAAAATCATCTTCAGTTTATTTTTACCGGTATATTAAGTTAAATCATTTTATATTGTTAGCCACATTACATTTTGTTATAATTGCTCTGGCAGTAATGATCTTTTTTGTGTGTTCCAACCAGAATCTTTTGTTGTTCTTGACCTTATGCACAGTCTTGGTGACAAACTTCATGCGTCTGACACAACAGAGCAACGACATGCCCTTGACCTAAAATACCACTTGATAAGCTTCAAAAATTCAAAACAAAACATTGCTCAGGCCCTTGGAAACAGTAAGTACCATACATTTAAATGCTTTTCATACCTGTTACTGGTACACCTGTAATGGTATTGATCATGTCTAAGCTCTTTCACTGACAAAAACTGTGTTTTATAACCTTTGTTTCTACAAAATGAAACTTCAATCTGTCAAGAGGTTTTGTGTGTGTTTAATGTTCAGAGTGTATGTTACATTAATTTATGTTAAATTAAAAGTTATGTTTTCTGCAATTAAATTTATTTGAATAGTAAGTAAGGCTTCAACTTAAATTACTCTAGTCTTTTAATTTTATCTAAAACAAAATATCATTGTATCAATTTCTCAAAATATATTTATTGCAGGAGTTTATCTAAACATGATAAACGGAGTTTATCTAAACATGATAAACCTTGTGTATGCCTGACATCCATGAATGTCAATTTCTAAAATTTGAAACAAAATTATGTTTGCCCCATTGAAATTCAACAATTATTACTGGATTTCATGGGGAATTAAAATTAATATTGATTAGGAAAATTTTAATGTTAGAGACTTCCGTAAAGACTGTTTGAGACAAGCCTACTTATTTTTGTTGCACATTTAATTCAACTTGTATGAAGATTTGTTTAAAAAAATATATATTACATTGTAATTTTTACATTAACTTAATTTTCATCCTGTTCAATAGATTTCTCAGATCCAGAAGAAGTTGTCCAGTGCATATCACATGGCAAATCACCTGAACTGGAAGCTACACCACATGAAAACACTGTGTCTGATAAATTTCTCAGTCCTGAAACAAACAATCCAATGACCGGCAATCCAGAGACCAGTATGGTGGGCTCTCTGGATTCATCATCACAGCATACTACCAAGGACAACAATAATACATTTAACCCCTGTGGAAACAGCCCCCAAACTTTTAGTTTGAATAATCCCAAGGGGGTAACAGATGATTCTGCTAAGGTGAAAGCTTTTGTCAAACCTAAATTGTATACACTGAATCCCCTCTGCATAACAGCAGAGCATCTAAAACTTCAGCCCAAATCAAATGGTCAATAGGATTTCAAAATAGTCAATGATTAATGTATATTCCCTTCAAATCAGTACCAGTATTGTACACTTTAAAATTCTCATTTTTTTCACAAATAAAATTAAGTTCAATGCAAATTTTCCTTTAATATTTTTTCACCCAATATTATTATAAGAAATTTGGTTATTGGAATTCAAATTAAATTTTGCTCGCTTACTTCTTTTGGTTGTCTCACATTATGTCTTCAGAAACATGTTATAATACTGTTAGATTTCTATAATAGCAATAGCAAGGTTGGTGAGGTTAAACATTTTCTTGAAAGAATCATTCAAGTGAAAAATTTTAAGTGCATGCTGAGAGAAAGTAATTTTGCCATTGCTAGATGATGAACATTTTAAATTCAAAGGCAGATTTAAATTTAAAATGTTTCATAAAACAATCACTTGTATCATACATTATGTTTATTGAAGAAAAATACATACCGGTACATCTATTTACACATATTGACATATGCCCTCATTAAACTATACATTTGTTGTGTATAATTCTTGGTTTTCACTTTAATCAGTTTAAGGACAAATATTTTGATATAAATTGATATTTTACAAAATATAACTAATTCAAGAAATTGTATTAGAGTCAGCTGTTATGAGACGTACCATGAAAAGGATTATAATTCACAGCCCACACCAGTAATCAGGTTGTAAATAAAATAACTTCAATAGGAAATATGATATTAAAAGGGTTTTTGGTACCGGTACTCAAGAGCCTCACATTATTAATTGGAACAGCACCATTCTAAACACAATGGACATCCTAATAAGCTGGTCCAGGTGTAATGCCAGGGTTCAAATATAGGGATAAAGTTTATCCTGAACAGGTTAGTTATTAGCTAAGTACTATTCATATTTTAGTCAATCTTCAGTAGCAATGGGAACAATATAACAAATGTAACAAAAAAAACAATACAAAGCATAAAAAAAAAAAAAAGTTTAAATTATGAAATTGGACCGGCAGCAAAAATAAAACTTTCAGCACCATTCCATGTTATTATTAGTTTAAAAAGAAACTACATTCAGAAATACTAAAAATTATTTAAGCCTTGATGAATTAACAGAGAAAATTAAAATACACTGATGCTCATGTTAGATGCTATGACATAATTTTATCGGTAGTGTCATCACTGGCTGTTTCTGATGTAGTCTTCTCTCTTGGCTCTTCCTCTTTGAAAGACTTCTGCAGGACGTATGCATCAGCTGGCTCAATACGTTTGTAATAATTTTTTTTCTCTTCAACAATTTTAAACCCAAATTTCTCATAAAATTTGATGGCACCTTCATTGTTGACTTGGACATGCCTAGGGGTTTGAATGGAGCAAATTATTGTTTATTTAAAACTGATGTTATTAAAGTATTAGGATCAAAAATCATTTTTTTTTTTAGATTTGTGTCCTAAAATTGAGTTTTTATTTAGCAGCAAACATTAATAAATTTTAAAATGGAATTTAATGATTTTTGATCCTAATACTTTTAATTTTAAAATTTTTTCTCTAGTTTGTGAGTTACTGTACAACTCTACTATGTAGCTTCAAAATGAATTTATTATTACAAGGTTACATTTATGACAATTAAAGGATATAAGTTTTTGTAAAATATATATACTTACAGAAAAACATTATCAATGTTGCCATCTTTTTCACAGATTTTTAGAACATGTTCCAGCATTACAGTGCCTATAAACATAAATAATGCACACAATTTAATTTTAAAGGTACTAAAGAATCAGCCAAATTTTATTATGAAGCCAAAATATAAAAGTACCGGTATGCTAACAAAAAGTTGAAATAAATGACCTCTCAATATTTAGAATAACACTTTTTAACACTACCGGTATAATCGTCTTATAACATTTTTCTGTAGCGTCAAGCCATTTTTAGAATTTTCATATGCTTTTCAAAAATGAAAAAATCCCAGACTAAATAATTTAGAGACCATTACAAGTATACATTTTCTCAAAGAAAATTGGACAAGATATCTTATGGTATGAAAATTATTTGTTTTTATACTCTTTCTCTCTATATATATGTGCGTGTGTTAAAATTGACCTGGACCTTTACAACGTGAGTAAAATTTTAGAACCGGCACCCACCAACTTCTGAATTCAACCAACCTTAAATATCCCATAAATTGTTCAAACTATCATAAAATCAAGTTTTTGAGACACAAGAAGCAATATTTCTTTCAGAAAATGTCAATTTAGACTAACTTATAATGAAAATTGTAATACCGGTACCCGTATTTGTAGGTTTTTTCGTTCACTACCTGTAAACTTCTGTCATATGAAATACAGGGGGAAGGCATGAAAAGAATTCAAAAATTTCTTTTCAAATGAAGTTACTAAATCCATATTTAAAAAAATTAATCCTCCAGAACATACATAAACATAAGCGTCTTTTCGGATCCAATCTTTGCCCTTTCTGTTTGATTTTTTTAGTTCAACTCCTACCATGACGGACTCATCAAACACATTATTTTACAGCAATTCAATACATAATGATATATCTTTCAAATGAATCTGTTAACAGATTAAGGCTGGTGTAATCTGGTAAAAGATTTCAGGGAAGAAAGGAGGTTATTTCAGTTGCAAAAAAATAATTGGCTCAAGATGTATGTTGCAAATGATTTAGTCATAATTGAGCAAAAAGCAAGAGTTCTTCAGAGATAGTCAATAATTTAAGATCATTTTTGGTTAATAATATAGACTTTAGAAATTGAATTAATAAAACATGCCTATTCCAAGTCTTCGATACGGAGCCAAGCAGCCTAATGTCATGATGTATAAGCGTCGAACATTCTCAGATGTGTCAATTCTACAGCAAACTGCTCCAATGACAATATCATTATAATAAGCTGAAAAGAATAAAAACACCAAACATAATCTTACAGGGTTTACACTGATACAAATATTTGCAGGTAGTGGCAAAAAATTATTTGGCCTAGCTATATCCTCCGAGGCCGATTAATTGGCAGACTATAATTTAGTATGTATTAAATGCAGGTAATTGGAAGGATTAGAGAAGATAGCATGAGACCATAAGGCTTGAAAAGAAATTATTAATGGCCTATGTATGCTCCACTGGAAATGCAAAGAGGAAGAATTTATTTGAGATTTTACAATTAATCACTGTTGTAGCATAGCTTTACAAACTTTTGAGTAATATGAGATATTACTATAACTAAAACCTTGAACCATTAAGGGGCTGCAAAGCTTAAGGCACTCTACATATTATCAATAACTGCTTCTTAAAAATTACAGTGATTCTGAATTTATTTCTAAATTATACAGATCAAGTCTTTAGTAAATTTAATGATCAATGTTTCTAAAAATTAAATAGCTAGTCTTTGAAATAGGGTACTAATCTTTCTTAATTCTCAAAACAAAGATAAAATATACATTCATAAGTCATATAAAGTTTTAGACTTACCTAATTTTGCAAGTTCACCAACCTCCAAGACATCTTTGTAGAATTTGTCATTGTAAGTTACAGGAAACACAACTTGATTGAGCCTTTTAAGTTGTTTGATGTTATGAGGAGTGATGTCACCGAGTTCAGTACGGCCCCTATAAATGAGACCAGTGAATAAATGATTTTGGTAAGAAACTGATATCGTCTGCACAGTAAATTAGACTTTCTAAATGATAATAATTTGTAAATACCGGTACCAAAATAAAAACTATTAATGGGGAAAATCTTATATGTTGGCTTTCATTATGATAATGAGTAATACCAATATTTATCTAATCAAACATGATGCTTAAAGGCTAGATTAGTCATATGACACAGCAATGAATGTGACTGATAGACCAGGTAGTGTTTTTATATAATATAGAGCTTTAGGTCTTTATCCGGTCCTGGAAGCAGTACAACTTTGCAAATAAATCGACTGTTGTGACCACGGTTACACACATTCGCAATAAATTATCAATTTCAGAGTACCCAGTGTCGAGTATGAGCGTTCATTAGTAATTGTTGCGACTCAATATTATGTTCATTAGTTGTTAAACGCTTTTCCAGCGCTTGACTATTATAGTTAGTGAACGCTCTTCCCGCCATTGTCTCTATGACATATTTTTATGCTGATTCGTGACGTATTGCCTATGCAGTATTGTGATGTATGTTTTAGTCGTGCGGCAGTCTTGAGTGGAACTTTGGAGTGATAGGATGTGTATTATTTAGGTCTGATAGCGAGCTGCGCTATATTCACATGCTATGTGTATTATATTTAATTATACATTAAAGTTATATTTATTATGAAAAGGAGTTGAGTTTGTTCGATGATAGTGAGAATAGTACGACACTTCAACGTGTGAAAAGAACTTGACGAATGTAATCAATCCAAGAAGACTGTATAGGAGTTGACACCCGGTAGCCCAAAACTACTTGTGTAAACTTAATCAGGCTCTAATTAAAATATGAAATTAATATCAAACAAATTATTTTGTGTCTATATCCAGAATTTTTTTTAAAAATCTAAATTTTACTTTGCATAAAAATAAATTATTGAAATAAAAAACAAAATTAATGATTAAATGCAGAAAGTGACCAAATCCCCAAAATTTTGCTAATTTTTCTTTTTTTAACCTGGCTCCCCTCCCCCACCACCTAAAAATCAAAATGTGTTTTCTTTAAAGTTCATAAATCTTGAAGATGTAGAAAAACAATGGAGAGCTTTGCCAGTCCATTCAACACTTATTAGTCACTTAGCTGGGCAGAATAGGTAGACAGGGTTGCAAAGTGGGGTTTTAAAACTTGGTCAGTACTCCCAAGTACATTTGACATTTGTAATTGGTGCATGATTGTAGTGTTTGGTTTGGTTACCGGAAATTTGTTTGAAAGAAATTTCGTCTACGGAAAATTGATCGAACGGAAATTTGGTCGAAACATTTTTTCAGTTCACTCATTAAAATTTTCGTCAAATTTCTTTTTGAACACACTATACTATATTATATACTATATGGTAAAACAAAATAATGCGTTCAAAAAGAAATTTGACGCAAAATTTTAACGTGTGAACTGAAACACAAACAAATTTCCGGATACGGTTTGGTACATTTTAATTTGTTCTTAATTTTTTTTAATTTTATAACTTTGTATTAAATTTATTCACAAATTACATGACTTCTCCTTCAAATTATTTCTAAAAGTAAAAGACTAAAAGATCAATTGAAATATATAACAATATTATATTATATAACAATGGTGCCACATCCGGCCCGCCGTACAATATCAGGCCCGCGAGGTCTTGACCAGCGTACACTTATATCCTTATATCAATGCTCACTTGCTGAAAAACTTAGTTTACTTCGTGCTGAGTTTGCGCTGCGCTTTAGTGACTTTGAAGCACAGAAATGTAATTTGCGAATTGTTTCGTAACCCATTTGTCATAGACGTGGGAACTGCATGTGTAAATTTGCAGATGGAGCTAATAGAGCTGCAGTGAAATGGAACACTAAAAGTACAACACAGTTGGGCCTGCACAGTTCACTGGTTTCATTCCTGAAGAGATGCCCCAGCTTCGTCTACATGCGGCTTGAACCTTGAGCCTTTTGGGCATTTTGGGTAGCACATATCTGTGTGAGCAGCTGTTTTCTGTGATAAAGATTAGCAAAGCATCTCAAAGGAGTTGTCTCACTGATGAACACTTGCAGTCCATCATGAGAATCTCAATGACGCAGAAAGTTACTACTAATATGAATGTTTTTGTAGCCAAGAAAATGTGCCAAACATCAAGCTCTGACAAATTGCATAAGAACGAAAATGGGTATGCCAATGATTTTTAATTATTACACCTTTTTGCCGTTTTCATTTATATAATTTTTTTTTTTTTAAATATTAATTTTCCCCTTATTGCATGTTTATCCTGTTGGGCCCGCAACCTTACATATGATTTGAGTTTTGGCCCGCCGAGCGATTGAGTTTGACACCCTTGTTATATAACTACAATAGCTGTGTGACTGTTTCATTATTAAATAATATAAATATTATTTATTAATTATAAGTTTAGTATAGGCAATTCAATAATTATACAATAAGGTCTACACTACTATTTGAAGTATTTGTGGTAGGTTACTAAGGCAAGGCAGTTCCCTCTACTCAATTCAAGACAGGTCTCAGTCTGACTCAGGTTTTCTTTCAGTGCCCTCCCGGTGAAAGCCAATGCCCCCCCCGAGCAAAAATATGTCCAACAATAAATCAACTGACACTCCGCCCCCCCTGAAAAAGGTGAAATCCCCCCCCCCCGGAAAATTTCAGAAATTATGACTGGTCTGACTCTTACTCTTAGTCAACTCCAACTCTGTGACTGAAAATTAGTCTGACTCAGGTTTTCTTTCAGTGCCCTCCCGGTGCAAGCCAATGCCCCCCCCGAGCAAAAATATGTCCAACAATAAATCAACCGACCCTCCGCCCCCCCTGAAAAAGGTGAAATCCCCCCCCCCCCGGAAAATTTCAGAAATTATGACTGGTCTGACTCTTACTCTTAGTCAACTCCAACTCTGTGACTGAAAATTTTCACTCAATTTAATACCACAGTGCTGAAAAAGAAACTTAGTCTTAGTAAATTAAGTTATACCTAACTTAAAAGAAGGGTGTAGGGGTAGGTCCCTACCAACAACTAACCCAAGCCACCCAATAATTATATTTATATCATAATATCATGAAACATGTTTTACAATTTAGTATTTAGCCTATACCCTAATCTAATACCAAGTAATAATCAGACTATACCGTACTATATAAAAAAATATATATTCAGTATAGTAGTAAGTACTAAGTAGAATAGTCTACTACAATAGGCTGGTCTAGCTAGACTAAAAACTAACATTCTCAAACCAAGTCAGCCGAGTAAAATGTTACTGGACCGTTAAGTCGTTTAGTAAACAAAATTGTGATTGTCAAAACAAACTACAACAAAGTTAAAGAGGTCAAAGAAATGCCATGGGAGCTATGTATGTTATTTTGGAGTAAATCACAATGGGTGATTATTGAAAATTTACATTATATTCTACGTACTTGGTCATATCTGATTTTTTTTCTTGGAATTTAGTACCGGTAGTGAAATATTCACAATTCAACTGGATACACGGTGAGGCAAACCGCCAAGGGAAGTAGAATATTTTTATTTACCTAAGCCAGGTGTTTTCAAGGGAAGATTTGCAATAAATTATGTCAATAATGCACCACATTCTATTTACATATTTTATTTTAAAAAATTATGGTGAGAGAAAGCATAATTTCATCTATAAAAAATGAAAAAAACTTAATTTTTTAAAATTACAATTACAATAATACAATACAAGAATTTTAATACATTATAAAAAGTAACGACATAGCTAAGTTACCAGTTATGGTCAAGTACATGTTAAATGTTTGAGAACGACTATTTCCTAACTTACTTAGCATTATGAATTATATTAAATGTAATAATTTAAGTATATTTTATATAATGAAACATATCTTAATCAAATAAAATATTAAAATTCTATAATTTTATAATTGGGTTTTCATAGGTGACCTTAAAATTAAAAAATGTTTTTATTTTAATCATATTTTCCACCTGTAACTTAAAATAATAATGATTTAATTCAAACAAATTGAAAATGAATAATTTTAAATGAGATAATATGAAGTGGAGATTCAGATCGTTCGTGACTTTATTTTAAAAGACTATTTTTGTCTTAATTTTTTTATATGAAGACGGGAATAATGGAGAATTTTTAATTACCTGGCGCTTATAATATACTCCCACTACTTTTTTTTTCTTATCTTCTGATGCAAAGATTATTTGAACAGAAAATTGCTGACATTCTTATTTAACTTGATTTTTTTTAATTAATATACATTAATTACTAATAATGTAACAATTAAGATTTGCAAAAATTGACTGCACTTATATCTGCGGAGGGAATGCAGGCCATAATTGTAACGGCAAACATGGCCGCCAAGGATTACAAGAGAGGAAGAAAACAATAAACCTCACTTTCAAAGTTGCCTAGTCGTTCTCTTTGTTAGTATTATTTCCTACCAGTTGGCCTCAGGTGAATAAGCAGATAATTAAATATGTTTTTTCATTCATTGCGTCCATGAATGTGTGCATATGCCCAAACTGTTATTTCAAAAATTGTGCTGCAGAGTCGAGTACTAGTACTAGGTTCCCGTCCGTCGAGAGGCCTGAGAGGAGATTGAGCTTGAGATTCAAATAAATTAGTTATAGTTTCCTAGAATTCTATTTAATATATATTATTTATTATTGTTATGCCAAAAGTACCCACTAAAACTGATGTATTGGTCTATGTGTCTATGTCCCAGACTTGGAGATCGGTTTCAAATTTAATTTGATTGTAGTCACCAACTAAATCCAGGGACTTGAGGGACACTGTTCTCTTAACTTTGTAAATAGTAAATCCTAGTCCATTAACAAAATTAAATTAACACACTGTTACACACACACTGAAACTGGATAACTGAAGTTTCACTCAGATTCACTGAACTCAACAGGCAGAACAGTACCGTTAGTGACTATTAACAATTGTAGTAGTAACAGGCCTGACTTGTGACTGAGTAATGTTGTAATGTGTGTAGTGTACTGAACTGTGTTCCAGTGAACTTCTTTTTTTTTAATTTCATTTAATTAAATGATTAAATTTAAATGATTTAATCATCAATTAAATTTCTTGTCATGAGTCATATGATGTATGATTGTAACTTAACATCATAGTTGGTTATAGTGTTATAGTTTGATGAACCATTCTCCGCAACTCTGATGCACACCACAAATTCAAATAAGCCTAAAAAATGAGTTAGCTCACAATAGTATTTTATCATAACTGACCCCCAGAGTTATTTGAGCTTTATACTTCTTACTACTATTACTACTTGGCCAGTAAATTCTGTCCAAGTAGTAATAGTAGTTCACTGGCCAGACAAAATCAGCAACCAGGAACTGTGGCAGCGGACAAAACAGAAGCCCATTGAGGAAGAGATTCTCCAGAAGCGGTGGAGGTGGATTGGTCATACACTAAGAAAACCTGCTTCTAACACAACAAAGCAAGCCCTGAAATGGAACCCACAGGGTAAGCGGAAAAGAGGCCGTCCAAGAAACACTTGGCGCCGAGAATTGGAGACAGACATCAAGAAAATTGGCCATGAATGGAAGATCCTGGAGAAGCTGGCCCAGGATAGAGATGCCTGGAGGTCTCTCGTAGGTGGCCTATGCCCTTGGAGGAAACGCAGACGCCGACGATGATCGGTGGATGCCCCTCATGGACGAGAAGGCTCAACAAAAACTATTACTACTTATAGTCAATGTTCCCTCTAAGCTGCGCGGCTGCGCAGCAATCTTACAGATGCTGCACAGAAGTTTTGAGTACCACGCAGCTAATTTCCACTTATGTGTCTGTAGGCTGAAAATTTTGCACACAAAAAAATTGATGCTGTAAAAATTTGCACACAACTTTATGATTTTGCACCCGAACAAACAAACCTTAGAGGGAACATTGCTTATAGTTATTGTCCAATAATTTAATGAATTAATTGTGTACTTGCTTCGACATTATGCATACATATATTTAAGTTGAGCCTGCATACCCTATCTAAAATTATTATTCATCATAAGTCTAAAGTGATTCTAGCTTGTTAGTCTTTATTAAGTACTAAATACTGATTTTACAGATTATAACAGAATATCATATTCAATAATTAACAAATAATTCTTCACTTCACAGCTCACGCTTTGCATGAGGACATCTAGATTAAGGATTTTTAACAACAAAACGTAAGTAACTTTACAAATTCGGAACTTATCTAAAATCTTTGTGGCTCTTAATTATTTGCAGAATTGACCCAATTATTTGGCATCCTTAGTGAAATTTTAACACTGTTTTTAACAAGTAAGAAGATCAATAATTTTGTTGTTATAATATAAATATAAATAATAAAAACAGATTTTGTCATCACTTGTGGTGATTCAGTAATGTGTTGTTTAATTTAAACTAGTTTTAGGGTATTCGTGATTACGCTGAATGAGAATATTTATTCTTATTCTCGTGTGAGAATATTAATTCTTATTCTCGTGTGAGAATATTTATTCTTATTCTCTTGTGAGAATATTTATTCTTATTCTCTTGTGAGAATATTTATTCTTATTCTCTTGTGAGAATATTTATTCTTATTCTCTTGTGAGAATATTTATTCTCTTGTATTTTTCACATACTTTGGAAAAATAATCATCATTCAGATTCAGTGGCCAGTTGGGCATGTGCCTTTCTGCCTGCAGGCATGGTGAAGATTTTACACACTCTACTCACTGTTCTTTGTTTGAATAAAGAGTGTTGATGTCAGGTGTTTTTGTGGTAGTTTAGTTGTAAGTCCTGAAATGCCAAGCGATTGAAGAAGTGATGTGTTACTGTTTCATTTGGATTTCTGCAGAGGGGACACCTTGGTGTTTCATCTGGTTTTATGAGGTCAAGGTGGGAATTTAGTTGTTTGTGTCCTGTGCCCATGCGAAAGATTATGACCAACTAGTGTCTTTGGAAGCAATTTATTGGGTCTTTGGGGTTGGACTGGGCATGTGTGTGAAAACACATCTTCCTCTGAGCCCAAACCCCATTCATTTAATCACTCCTCTTTTTTTTTAGCTCTGATAATCTGCTTTGCAGTGTTGAGTGATGTAGGTGTATTTGGCTGTTCTTTGGATGCTCTCTCTTTCACTAGTTTGCTCTTTCATTTGATGGTAAATTGTTGTGTCCTCTTATCCATTGTAAAGTTAGCTTGATTGCATAGGTTTTGAGGAAAGTGCGTATTTTCAGAAGTATTGATTTTGCGGTTGTGAGAGGCCACAATGTAGCATTGATTTGTTTAATTCTATTGTTTGGGCTCTATTTGTAAACCATTTGTCTATTTGGATGTTACTTTTCGAATATTCTGTACTTTTCAGCCATCTCGATAACTGCTTAAGATTTGGTGTCTCAATATTAGTATGTATTTCGCATGCTGCTGTTTGGTTAGATCTTAGTCGATACACAACACACCCCCCCCCCCCCCCCCCATTAAATCAACTGCCTGGCTTCGTACATTTCCTTGAGTCCTGTAATATCTTTCTGAAAATGGTATGCTTCACATCACGACCAGTCATACATATACATCCATGAGGATCCAACTTCTAGGTCAACCACATGGGGAGCATTGAAAGAAGTAGGATAAAGACTAGAAGAAGACACCTGCTCGAGGGAGAGTAGGGGCTGGGTTAGTGTAACATGACATGTTTTACATTTTGCTCTAAGAGGAATGCCCTGCTTCCTCTGAAGAGCCCATTTATAATGCTGGAGGTTTGGTCACACCTGGCTCTGTTAAAAACAGTGAGGGTCAGGACAACAAAAGCAGAAGTACTTTCATGAAGGGCCCATTCAGACACACTTAGGTAGGAGAAGCCATATTTCAGAGGTATCCAGAAATAGATGAGGCAGCATCTGGGCAGTCACTATCTTTAAACTGGAGAGGCCTTGTCATGCACATCACTGTTTTTTTTGTCTTAACTTTTGTAGTTTCTAGAGGCATAGGCATTAGTGGTCAGTGCTAAAACAGAAAAACAGGACATTTCTCTAAGTTTGGTAGGATGCAAGCCCTGTGCATGATTCGGTTAATGATTAAAGTTTTGTCAATTGAAAGGAATTTTAAAAGGATGTTAGCAGTAGTCTGTGTATGAATGCTGGTAGTTAACATCTCTTACAGTGCTAACATTTTGACCGTTTAAATTATATCATTTCTGGCACTGGAGATGTCAGTAATTCTACTGTGCAGGTTTTTCGCAAATGTGGCCCTTTATGCAAATAGTTAATGACCTCTGGTAAAAATATTCCAAAATGGAAGATAAAAAGTGTACAATGTAAGGTAATGTTTGATTATCAACAAGAATTTTGTGGGAGCTTAAGCTATCAATAGCTTAAAGCAGGCCTTCACAATATCAGACTTGCCAACCCTTTCGATTTTGTCAGAATTATGCTGATTTTTTACCTTTAACTCCGACCTTCCAACAAATACCTTAAATTTCCGATTTTTCTAACTTTATAATTTTTTTCACCCGTTATAAAAATTCGAAAGTCACCACAAAAAAAATACGTCAGAAATATCCTATTTGTTTTTACCAAGTGTCTACAAGTCAGGTGACCAGACGAATAAGGGAATAAGTTCTTGAGATATTGGCCCTGCACTATATATTTGACCAAATATTTGTACGACAGCTTTGTCATATGACCGCTAAGTGTCTATCAGAGTTTACGGTACTTCATTTCAACAAATTCAAGATAGTCTGGATATTTACATGAAAAAAGAAACCAATTCTACAAAAGAAATACCTAGAGCCATTGCTGGTATATCTATAATGAACGATTGGTTAAAAGTGACAATGTTTTTTATAAAGCGTGACATGCCCGCCGGATGAATATCTCCCACGCTATTTGTCTGGTTGCCTGACGTAGAAACACTGACTTGTTTTTATCTAAGTCAACCGGGATCTTAATCGTTCTTCAATCATCAATTGATCCGATCGTTATTCATCCTTTTACAAGGCTAAAAAATAATTCAGATTTTGTTGTTGTTAAAGCTTTACTTAGTTAAATCATCAAATCTATTGAAAGTGGTGGGTACAACAATGATATTAATAAAAATATAAACATATTTAAACTCTCCCCCCCCCCCCCCCCCAAAAAAAAAAAAAAAATATTTAAACCCCCCCCCCCCCCCCCCCACATAAAAAAACCAACAACATACAACTGCAGCTAAAAGTAAAAGCAATCCATGTCTAATTAAAAGTTTATTTGCTAAGGAATCTGATCGTTTTAATGCCAAAGAAATGTTTCCAGACTGGCAGATTGCTAGTTACTCTTTCTAACTTGCTTGTAACTAAAATCAATTGCAATGCTGATGCTAACCTTCATTTGTCCAAAGAGCTGTTGGACTAGTGCAAAAAGGCCACTAGGGATATGCTGGAAAACTGAACTCTTAGCAGCCTGTGTACATAATATGTTATTAATAAAATGGATCTTCTCTCCTGTACTGTGTATAATAATATAAACATTTCCAGTTATGTTTTTCTCATGTTTTGTGGACTCTTCAAAGACTATGGAGGTAACTTTATATTTCTTTATTTACTAAAAAAGGCTTTTGCATTAGTTTATAGATCTTAAAGCAATGCCCCACCCCCGGGGCGTGGTCCCTGGAGGTCAGCGACCCTTCTTACCCCTGCATGAAACCTTCTTACAGATATTTTTTGTTGGCAGGTCTGCAACGTATGTTCCAATTTGCGGCCCGCCAAGTAACGAAATATTCTTTGTTGTCATTATTATTATTTTCTTACTAGAGGCCCACCCCCCTCCCCCCATTTACCTTTCGGCCCACACAAGTTTTTTCATGAAGTATTGCGGCCCGCCTCACATTTTGAGTTTTGCAGGCCTGGCTCAAAGAGTTACCTGAAGAGTATAAAACTTTACCATGATGTGTCATGAGTCTTTTCTTTTTGTCACCCCTCATCTCTAAATTTGCCAGTGTTTGTGTAATTAAGTTATTTAACTTTTTTCTGTACTTTTCTGTGTTTCTCTTGCATATCTTTTGACAAGTGTTAACATTTGAAATTTTGTTTAACCAACCTCCCCTCCCACAAAATACCATTTTCATTGTGATCAGGGGTGGCCAGCCCATCAGATGTTTAAAAAATGAACTTGTTTCTTCATTAAATTTGTGCTTTTCTGTGACGGTGCGTGTCGGTAGGGCATGCTTGCCCTATTTTGGTTTGATTTTTTTTTGTATAAATCAATTCAAAGTAGTAATCACAAATCTTAAATGCAAATGATGAAACTTTGTTATTTAGTATCTTCTATATGTGTAAACACAACCATGTCAAGGGGCACGTATATTTCCATTAACACTTCTTCATTTGCTCTCCAATTAAGTGTAGAATGATGCAAAACTAAATTCCGGAATGCATAAAAATGCATCCGTGCATTTTTGAGTTTAGCCCCCTCCCCTGTCTTTTTGCTTGGGTGCCTGCTGTCACATCCCACATTTCTTCTTCCTCACACCACCCCCAGAAATAGTGACCTACGCCTTTTTATCTATAACAACATATAATAATTCTCTAGCTATATATGGTTGTATGGCTGTAGCACTTTGTTCAATAGGCGTGCAAAATAAAATTCACAGATGTTAGCACTAATTGGGATTCTTATAAAGTGCACAACTTGAAGTCATGTTTTTTCAAGTTACTTCAGTAGAACCGCCACCAATGTTTGAGGGGGAGGGATATTTCATATATATTTATGCATGTATAAAAGAGTTAATTCTCGTTTAAAATCTATACAAATTGTGTGTGTGTGGCTGCACATGTAGAAGTATTATCATTTACGAATTATTTACATTGAGAATAAATACATAATTATGGTTTAATTGGTTTTATTTGATAGGAGTAGTGGCAAGGAGCTCACACGTGATCAAAATTGCCTTTGCAGCCATTTATTAGCTAGCCCACCCATGCAGGACTAGATAATCACATGTAGTCGTTGTGGTCTTATCTAACCCATAATTGTTATATATCATATTATAATAATATATAAAATTTTGTATTTTTGGGGTTCAAGAAATCTTATTCAACTCTGATTAATAATAATGTGTGGAATTATTAAACTTAAACATTCAATTTTATTAGGCTATAATTCTTGAAATTTTACATAAATAAGTACATTATATTATTGTTCGTGAATTACACGTTTAAAAAAAACCCTCTAATTTTGGACCAACGGCTAACATAACTTCATATTCTTAAATCTCAATGCCTCAGAAAAGTATAAAGGTCGAGACAGACAATTCCTTGCGACTATTTCAGTTTTCACCCAACAGTCGTTTTCTGACTCACACTGGTAACGCATCAGTGAAGTTGTGACGTGAATTCTATCCCATTTATTCCTGTTGACTCTATCCGTCCGTCGGCTTGATTTAAGGCAAGCACATGGCCAGGTAGTATGTCGGGAGTGTTTGCTCACAAATACAGCAAGTCGGCTCAAATCCAACGGCAAACTTTACCTGCACTGGATACCTGTAAGTTTCTCAGAACCGTTGACCAACTTTAGATGACGTCATCGCGGCAGTCCATTCATGTCCAACAAATGAGACACTAATGTGCTGTGCGTTTCAGAGTTAAATTTTTGCCTAAAAATGCGTATTTTTCAATCTTTTTTTGTTGATGTTATTGTGAATATTATATTGAACTTACCTCAAATATCAGCGATGTAAGATCAACAGATAAACTTCAGTAAGCTACATGGGGGCTTATTTGATTGTTCGTGTTGTTGTTTTTTGGTTGAAAAACTAAACTTCTATTTCACTAGATGATATGGCCCGATGTTACTTGGGTAATAATGAAAGGCATACTGCGCTACTTTCTCCCTAAATCGGGTTTTGATATTTAATTTTGTATCCTAGAAATTAAAGTACTAATTTTCCAAGCCCTTTAATCATATATATTTAGTAGAAAAATCAAACTTTTCTATGTATAGACATTTACGTTCCTAGTATCATTGGGTTTTGAGAAGTGTTCATTTTCTATATAATATAAGCCTAACACGCTTCATATGATGAATACAAAGAAAACATATTTTAAAAAAATTGTAAAACCATAAATGTCCTTAAATTTCAGAAATGATAATTTACTTATAGAAATATCTGTAAAATTGATCCATTTGATATATTATCTTCAGTAAAAAAAAAAAAAAAAATGTTCCTAACCTTTTGCCTCGCTCCTGAGCTATAACGTTCAGAAAATCGTAAAACACAAAACTCTTATATCTTAAGAACAATCTCTGATCCGATGTTCACGTTATTTTAAAAAAAAAAAATGTATGTATTTTAGTGTTGTTGTTTTTTATTATCTACACCAAATTTCAAACCCGTAACATAATCTGAATTTAAGATAACCATGTTAATATGTACCATAGATCCCACATTTTTCCTCGCCTTTGAATAGTAAAAAACAGAAAATGTTAAAATACATAGATAACAATTTTATTTTAAAGCAACTATGTACCAGTATTGAACTGACCATTACAACATACTTTCATACCTGTAATTGTACAGCTATTTATGTTTATAAAAAACAAAACAAAACAACAAAAAAACAAAAAAAACGATAGAAGTGAAACTCATTTTTTTAAAGAGTAAATATGACGTTCGTTTTAGCCGTGGTCCAGTTTGCTGGAGGTGTTTTGAAAGTGTAAACAATGTCTGCCTGTCAAACCATCATTGTTGACTTCTTTTTTGTGGACATGGCTTGACCATTATGTTTGTACGATCTCAAGCCCGTTGAAGAAATCAAATTTTATGCAGGGATCAGAAACGCAGTCGAGTTCATGATTACATATGAAGGCGCCGGTGCACACTGCTTGCATTACCACTTGAATACCGCTGCTACTTCGGTTGATTTCGCTAACAAATTTAGTAATTTATTTCTTGCACAAGCTAGTCTTCAAGTGAGAATTGGGGAGTGATTTTATAACAAACATCTGCCCAAATATGCGTTCTTGAAAGGAGCAACAACAACAAAAAAAAAAAGAGATGAGTTTATTTTTGTGCGCGATATTTTCACACTGTGGCCCTCTTTTTATGCTACTGAGGTTGAATGTTGAACTTTCTTCAAAAATCGCACGCACTGACTGATACAGCCGCCGATTGTTGTAAGTGTGCGCTGTTACTGTTAGATATTGCCTCTCCGTTGTTCTTATGCGTATGACCCAGCCAATTTTGTACTGTGAGGATTTAAAATCCTCCCCCCTCCCCCTTTTTCGAATCCCACCCACCCAACCCCCACTATTCTCTCACAGTTAACCATGCAAGGATTATCCGCCTGGTCTCTTCTGCTCGATTGATTTATTTTTTTTCTTATGCAGAGCATGAAAATAAAGGGAACGCTTTAAAAAGACGGTGTAATTTGTGACGGCACATGATGTATCAGCAGGGAGTCCTCCATCAGAACAGACGGCTCACGTGAAGTCGTAGACCTGCGAGCCGTGGGCCGAGATACTGTAAACACTTTCATTTGCCGTCAGCGCTTTCTCTTCTCGTCCCGAACTCCCGTGGGTGGGTCTTGTTAGCTTATGTTGTCCGCTGTGAACTTTTCTTAATCACATGTTTCTGACAACTAGTTTTTGGAGTGGTGTGGCAGAGTCCTTGCGAATCTGTATGGAAATGACTCAGAAGAGCGACCAAAACCACAGTAGTTAGGACCGAATCTTCTGCTACTCCACAGGAGCTGAACATCCCCCCCCCCCAGCCTCTCCGTTATTCATGTTTTGTGTGTGTGTTTTTTTAAAATAAATTTTTGTAAGGGGTCTGCTCATCTTTGGAAAAATGGAAAATGTTAAATTTGCAAAGCTACTTCTGATTTGAATGGGGTGCATGGTAGTAAAATGGGACCATGCTTGTTTTAACCAGTGGTTACCAAATTGGTAATGGGGGTTTTCCTAACGTTATGCTTTAGGGATTGATAGAGCGGCAGCGGCAGTTTTAGAATTTCTGGGAAACATTGCTAACCTTTCACTTTCTTCAAAACTAGCTTTAAGTTTCTTACCAGCCCCCCCCCCCCCCCCAAGAGACGCGCACGAGAAGACAGACCAGAGTGGCACTTTTGGGTTTTCCAATCTATAGATCTAATATAAATGTTGCGATTTTCCCAGCAATGAGCGAAAAGATCCTTCTTAGTCAGGGAGCAGATTTGTTCAAATGTAACATCCCCAAGAACTAGTGCATTGCAACCATGACGATTTATAACAATCCTTGTATTGAATAATATATTTTTTTAATGATTTTTTTTTTTCAAAGTTACTTTTGATTCACACGTTTGAAATGTACCATGTTATGTTGCCATTTTTTGTAAAGCGTTAAACACCGCCTAATCTGTTTGTCCAAATCAGAATTCAGAAATTAAACACATGGATTTCTGAATGAAATAAGAACTTAAAATTTAAAAGATGATCACGAGTCTCTCATTCCACCACCCCTCCTGTCTCTCTTCTCACCCACGCCCCCCCTTTCTGGAGAAAAAAAGAAGGAAGAAGAGGACAAAAACCCACCTTCTAGTTTCCACCCCATAATTTAAATCCATCATTTCGAACTGTCTTCCTCTCGTGTCAAGCATTAAACCCTGATGATGCTTGTTGTTTGCGCGCATGCGACTCGTGTCTTCTAATTACCGAGTGCATTTTGAGACGTGGAATTTGATGTGGCTGTAATCTACTTGTCGTGCCAAATTATCTGCCAGGCACAGAAAAATCACGTGTCATCAGTCCTTTCCCGCCCATTGCGTTCATTTTTCAAATAGCGCGCTGCCGTGTCTGAATAATCAGTTGCGTCCCAAATAGTGTTGAACCGCAGGCGTTTGAAAACACGTGTGCTTGTATGATATTGTATGAGATATGCCGAGATTACCAGAGTTGTTCTATTGTAGAAATATATAATGGGGGTACTAAAAATTGTTAATGTTTACTGTTACTGGATAAAGGTTTTGTGTTAAAAACACTTCACCCTTAACCCCCACAGCGGCATCGCTTAAAGCACAAGTTATTTTTCATTCTTTTCCATTTACCCCCGCCCCCAAACACACACCTTTGTTTTCTCCTCCCCACACACACACCTTTTTTTTCCCCTTCATCTCGTCCAATTCGTTGATGTAATTTGTATGGGGAAAGGGGCCTTTTCCTCTCCGGTTAATTTTCCAAGCCATGTAGATCTCCACAGAGCCAGCAACGCGTTGATTTCATGGGCTGTTTGGCCCAGTGGGGCAACGAGCAGTAAGATGGACGAAGGGGAGGCCGTGGTGGTGGTGGCGTGTGGTTGGTAGTATCCTTGATGATGCTTTGGAAGGAACGAATGTTCAGGGGGGGGGGCGGCTTCATTCACGGCAACAGCCACTTCCAGGCAAGTGACGGGCGCAGCTTCGATGTTTGGTTTAAACGGTCCGGTTACACTGCAGATTTAGTTATTGCACTGACAGACGTCTGGTGCGTGTGTGATAGGAAACGTGGGACCAGGCCAGCACCCCTTCCGCCCTCACCTACAACTTTTATTTACTGCCAGGTATCTAGGAGCTATTAATGCTGTGTTTCTAGAAAGTCTGATCCAACACGTCTCTGGCCTCCCATCAATGGGCTGAGNATATATATATATATATATATATATATATATATATATATATATATATATATATATATATATATATATATATATATATATATATATATATATATATATATATATATATATATAATTTCGTGACTCGAAATTGCAAAAAATGAAAAATATTGTACTCAATGGGGGCTTTAGCAATACGTTCTTGAGTGTTGCACTTGTCGGAAATGTGCTCCGTCGGGTTGATAAAGTCGAGCTAACAGAACGGTTACTGTAGGAACCCCCCCCCCCCCCCCACGGGTCAAAGGTTACGCGAATGTTGTCTAAGGTAATGGCGTCGAGTGAGCAGTGAGGGTTCTACATCCACGTCTCCGCTCACCACTCGGAGCAGTTACTGTCTAATCGAGTGCTGATGGAAGCAAGGGCTACAACTCTGTTATCACATATTTAGAGTTACCGACGGAGAGAAACTGGAGCTTGTGTGATTTACTGGTATATACACACTTTACCTGGACAGGCCGTAGGTTTGAACAGAATCATAAACGGAAGTATTTTTTTATACATGTGAAGTTCGAGTTTTGAATAGACATGTTATTATAAAGTATTGTACACGGAGTATAAGAATAAATTATGATAATTAATTACCGTTGCCATCGGCCAGGATTATTAACACGCCACTTCTGCTCTAGCACCCGCGGAGTTGTCAGGTGTATCCAATTATTATGGACTTGTGTTCGTCCGCCAACCAAAATGACTCAATATTCTTCGTGTTGTGTATAGTTTGTAGTTTAAATATTACAGTTTGCTTCAATAAGTTTTATCTTCGAATGGTCCATGCAATAAATGCGATGATGTGAATATGTTGTTCTGTTCCACGCCGAGTTGTAGGATGAGTAGGCGGGGTTTTTGTTTTGTTTTGGTAGGGGGGGGGTGGGGGAAATCACGTGCTTAGATGTGTTTTGGCTGTAATCCGGCACGTCAAAGTCACTATATAGGCTGCTATATAGATGATATACAGTGTGATGCAATGGGGACGTCGTATGTATATTTCATCACTGCGTCTTTAATACTTTAAAAGCTACCTTGCGGTCGACGTGTGTTCGAATCGTATTGAAACGCTGATGGAAGGGACATCAATATTAGCAAGATTAACTCGCCTTTAGTTTGTCCACACAATTTGAACCGAGGCAGCTCTCTCTCCACCCCTGTAACTTAGCCCCCCCCCCCTCCCCCACTATATATAAATCAATATTTTAATGACGATGGCTTTGTGTGTTGCGGCCATTAGGCTCTCACCATCTGTGGGTTTGACCATCCACGGAGACCTCCGTTCAAATAATGACCACCGCATCCTTAAGTTTTGCCGATACGTCTTACAATGTACCAGCCCATTAGCCCCCAACTGTATCAACATTGCGACCGACAAAAGCGATGGCGGTTTTGTAGTGTAGCAATTACCCCACACATCATTACTCCATCCGTTCCCCTAAACCTGACGTTGTCATTGTGTTTGGCGGGTCTGTCTCTGATCAAAGAGGACGTGCTAGACCCTAGAAGCAACAGTTTGAATGAATGAAGAGCTCACCCCTCCCCTGTCCCGGGATTCTCAAACTTTTAGAATTTTGCTCAAATTAAATAGTCATGTGAAAATTATGGTACCTTTATGTGAATGTTTTGTCATTCGGGCCTGATATCTATACAATATTATCTTTTTGAAATATTTACATCTATGTTTACCAATTGGAAAATTGTATACGCGCCGCTACAGGCAGGCCCATGAACCGCTGATTGAGAATCGCTGCCCCGGTCTATAATCCGCTGGAGAGCGACTAAAGCCAATACGACCGAAGCCAATACGGTCAAACAGTGGCAAAGCTCGGCCACCGACCAAATCTAAACCAAAACATAGAAGAGCCGTGCGCGACAGGGTGGCGACGCGCTACAATGCTCTCTGGTGGCTATAAGGAGCATAGCTTGGGGCCAACTCAATTTTCGGTCTCCCAATTAGCAAGATCGTCATATTCTTCTTCTTTTTTTTTTTTTTTTTTTGGTGTGGCTTTTGTCATAACCTGTACAGAACAGAAGGAAAAGGAAGTGTTTTAAGTATTTTAAGGTTTTTTGTGCGTTCCGCCTATAACTTGGTGTTGACTAAAGACTAAAGCAGCCATTCACTGACTTGTTTTAATGGCCCATAGATTTTGACGGCGTTGCTTTATCACTTACCTGTAGTTGGGATGGAGGTCTGAGCTTGAAGCTGTCGGGCTGCATTGTTTCTAGGATGATGTTTCTTTTATTGAAAGAGGCGTACTTTTCCAGGCTTGGCTGGCCAGCTATTCTCGTTTAGAGCTAATGGATGTAACCGCTAATTGTGTACAACCGTTGTTGTCTGTGTGGCCTTTTTCATTGTGTGGGGGGGGGGGCAGTGTAGTAGGAAGGGGTGTGGGGGAGGGGGGCACCCACCCCCCCGGGCGGCACCTTTTCTGGGGGGGGGGGTTAAATTATAGTATTGTTATATTCAACATTGTATAGTATTTATAACAGTGCACACTATGATAACGTAACCATGTTAAAGACTTTTCATTCCGCATGAAATATAAACATTCATTATATTTAATAACCATTTGAATTTTATGTGTTTAATATTAATTTTTTTTTTAAGTTTGCAAAAGTAAATGCTTTTGATTAATTTTAAGAAATTGTGTTAATGAAAATTTCTCATAGTGTCTGGTGAAAATTTTTAAGGAAATAATGAGTTTGTTAAACACTCAGTAGTAAAAAAAAAAAAAAAAAAAAAAAAAAAAAAAAAAAAAAAAAAAAAAAAAAAAAAAAAAAAAAAAAAAAAAAAAAAAAAAAAAAAAAAAGAAAAAAAAAAAATTTAGAAAAGTCATACCACCATTAAGTCATAAGAAAAGATACAAAAATAAAGCAAGTATTATCTGACACAGAATAAGTGTGACTGAGAGTCATCAACCACCTAACAATACTCTTGCCTGTACCTTTAAGAGTGGTGGAACAATCACTTATAGAGAAGTAAAGCCGATTCAAGGGGATTCTCATGTTAATGGCTGCTTGCCCCTCTCCCTCCATTCATGCTAATAACTGATACTAATTTGGACACAGCTTATGTTTCCCTACCTTTGGCTTGTCATCATATTTTAGATACCCCCCCCCCCTCCCCTGTGGGGGGTTATCATTTATATCCACTGAAGTTGACCTCTGCAGCAGCCATATTCAGACCTGTTTACTCTCACAATTTTGGTGTACAATGTACGATTTTGAGGTGTATATATACTGTATGTTTATTTTTTTCTATAAATATAACGTATTGAACGATTTTGTGATGATATTGTACGATTTTATGAGTTTGAGGGTATAAAGGTCTGCATATACTTTTGAAACCTAATTTAAATCAAATTGTATTTAGGTGTTTTGTGAGTGAGAACTGATTTATAAACGTGTATCCTTAAAGAACCTGCAGTCTTCAACACAGTCCTAACTGAAAATTCCCAGTGTGGATGAACACAGAATAAAGTCTTACGGAGTGCGCTCTTTTGAAGGGATAGCGCCAAAATTATGGAACAGTTTGCCTCAATCTTTGAGGGAATTGAAAATGATAAAAAAATCATTTAAGAAACATTTTAAAACTGTTTAAATAGATTTAAGAAAACCAGAGCGCAGTGAGCATGCTAAAGTAGCATAGATACCAGCACTATATAAATATCCAATCATATCAAAGCTTATATAATATTCACTAAAGAGTACACCACAACCCCTGATAATAAGGATTCTCAATAGTTTAAAAGGTGTTAAATAAATTCAAATAATCGTTTTCAGGAAATAAGATGCTAGAAGTACAATAAGTTTACTTTTTCTCTGTCAGTGGATTTGAATGCTTTTCTCATCTAGGTTAATACTTATACGTGGATACTTATACTTATATACTTATATGGGGTGTGGATGTATATATATTATATAAATTCAACTAATTTGCTTACATAATATGCATTTAATTATTTTCTTTACCCATGTCATGACCCCTTCCATTTTCATTGAAGTGCCAGCTCTAAAACTTGGAAGGGGGAGGCACATCTCACCTACTAAGAACCTCTACCTTATTTTAGCCATAAAACAATTGGGGATTTATGAACAGAGCAGCCCCCTTAAATGTGAAACTGGGTTATTGTCATGTTGCATTTGTCACCAATAGCGGTTCATGTTTGCCTTTAAGGGCTGTCAACTACTGCTCTCATTTCCTCCCACCTCAACCCCCCACAGACCAGTTACAAGTACCACAGACATATCTACACCCACATTACTGTCTGGCTGAAGGAAACTACAAGACACCGTTTCCCTTTTAAGCTCGCTGATAAGATAAAACTGTAATTGACTTTTTATACAGCCATTAAAAGAACATTTAGCTGTTACCGCTCTCAGACAGATGTAACTTACAGTTTGTTATAATTAGCTTCTTAATGTGTTTGCTTACCTAGTAAGAGTACCGATTTGCTTGTATAGTAAAATTTACATTCACATATAAACAGACCGGAGTTCAAGCCTTTGGTGATAAGATGGCCTTTCATGTGGAGGAAATACACACAAAAAACCCTGAAGGATTATTTAATAGATAAATGAAAAAGTTTCTTAACATTCCAAAGAGAATTTTTAACCCAACCAAATGAAAAAGTTTTTTAACATTCCAAAAAGAATTTTTAACCCAACCCACCCCACCCCCACCCACCCCCCCCCCCCCCTCTTTTTAATTTTTTTTTATCAAGTCCATTTAAAATGTATACCCCCTTAGTACAAAATATGTTAATGGGGTGATTTTTTTATGGCTCACTTCATGACACAAAGGGACTCGTGGACCAATATTCCCCCCTGGAGAGCTGGAACATTTGTTTGTGCTAGTCAGTAAATATTTTTGTTTGACATGAATCTGATAATAAGAGATTTAATCATTATCTCATGTTGGTCTCATGAAAACATCTGATAATACTACATTCATGTTAATAATTCAACTTTGAATATTTGTCGAAGCGGGGCACACATTCAGTAATATGAATGAAATAGTTTGTGTGTGAAACATCTGTGTTGCGAAGTGGCGTTTATCCTGTTAATCCAAGGCTACAACTAGTCATAGACATACAGGAAAAAAAAGTATTGTCACTTTTTAGAACCACTTGTCTTGTGATTTTTATCTATAAGTAAGTGAAATCAAAACAATTTACAGTAGAGGTTCCAAAGCATTTGGCTCCTATATATCTGGATGCTGCCTTTGTTATAAAAGTATACTTGTGTGCATGAAACCCAGTTGATGAGTTTGGCCTTTTTTGTCTATTCATTGGAGCTCACGCTTGATATCACTGACTTCAAACATTTTTTGTTTCTTTTTAAATTTATATTTATGCATCTGTATTAAATAGAATGCTGTTGGGAAATAAATCCACTAAATGTGTTTGATAATAAAAGAATGTAACACCAACAGGTTGTAGAAATTGTGTTTTGGGATTGTAATTTACGGAACAGTTTGTATCTTACATCATTTGAATTTTACACATTTTTTAAAATTAGTTACAAAACAAATATTTGCAATATTCCTCTATCAACAGCCAGATTTCAGATAGTGACACCTGCTAGGTCACATGCCGCTTATGTTGACCTGAAGCTCTGCCATACTTGACCTAACAACAGTCATCATTGGGAACTTGAGGATTACCATCTAGTAGCCCATAGGTAGGTCAGCTCTTTCCTTCTTAAGTTAAAACATTACATACCTTCCTAGGTAACGTATAGTTTAAACAACTTGTAACCCAGCATCTAGTTCAGTAGTTCTCAACTTGCAATATGCCAATGGTCGCTTGGGAACTTCAAATATTATTTTGAAAATGTGCATTTTTATTTAGTTTCTCCTTTCATTTTAAAATTTATATTTTATTAACAGTGATCAAGGTCTGTTTTTAAAGCTATCTAAATTAACAGTTTGTGTTGAAAATAGAATATATTTTCTTTTGCTATCTTATGTGCACTGAACTATTTATCAAACCATTTATATTATTTACAGATGGACGGAGGTGAAAGTGTTAGGTCCGGCCGGAGTGAGAGGTCTGAGCGGTCACACAGGAGTCATGGAAGTCATCATGGGAATGGTGGACATCGCCATCATAACAGACCACAGGTGATTACTGGCCAGTAACAACAAAAACACTATGCATATAATATTAGCTGCTCACAACTAAACAAAGTTGTTTTTGCTTATTTTTATTTAATTTATTTTGCGTTCTCTCTCTCTTTTTCCAGATACCCTCTCGTCCTGGAAGCAACAGAGCAATGTCAAGAGGTCAAGGCCATGACACAGACAGAGATGATAGGTCGGTTACCATTAAAACTCCAGGTCAAGAGCATGACATTGAAAGAGGAGATGAGAGAATTGAGGTTCAGGTAAGATACACACCACTGAGCAAGACAATGAATTAAGTTATGTTTCTTGGAGTTGGTGGGTGAAGAAAAGATGTGACCCTCAAGCAGGCCAGAGAAATAAATCTTGATTAAAATAATGCAGTCCCTGCCTTAATTCCTATTTATGTGACTGTCATTGAAAGTAGTGATGGGGGAATAAATTAGATCACAAGGCTTGTCTATTTGTTCAACTTTATTATGTCGTCAGCATGAAAGGTTGCACAAAAAAATATCTTGTGAAAAGCGTCTACTTTTGTACTAATCTATACCTAGAAATAGCTACCTTGGTTACATCTGGTTAAGGACCAGATCTTGTGGGAAAGTATAAAACAGACCCCTACCAAAGCTACTAAGCATTGTTAGTGTATACTGTTAGCATTAAAAAAACAAACATTTTTCAGTAAAAGGATTACATAAAGAAATTATTATTTATTCATGAATAAGCATAAGTAAAGGAGATTCTTATATAACTGTTACTTGTGGGAAAACTGAAAATCATAACATTTCTTTGGTGCTAATGTTAAAGGCAACTTTAAATTAAGATGAAAGCATGTGGCAGAAATTGTAATGGGTCTTTATGGTGGTTTAATAAAACAGCTGAAAGACCAGAGAGGCAAAGTTTTTCTGTATTTCTTACCAGTGTAATACTATTTTACTTTAATGTTTATATTACAGGTTATACCACAAGATGACAACTGGGGTGATAACACTACAGCCATCACTGGCAACACTAGTGAGACAGGCTTCTCTATGGAGGACCTGGACAAGTTTGTTGTCAAGGATACAGACAGACAGGTATAAGAAAAGATTATTTGGCTGGCTTAGGAAGCAAAATATCTGAAAAATAATTTCTCAAATGACTGTCTTAATCAATACTATGTGGAAAAAGTTGGAATAATTATTTTGAATATATTTTTTCATCTCAAACTGTTGTTATATCTCATTCACGTATAGAAATGACATTTATTTTATTTTATTGGGAAAGTTGAAATTAACTTTTGCCTTATTCTGTCCATACCACAGGCTGGGGTAAATTGTGCAAGATATGTTGGTACAGCCCTGACTGTTGGTCTCAGTGCAATAGCCTTCCTGTCTCCTATAGCCATGATACTGCTGCCCAAGCTGGACATTGTCCAGCTGAGTTCAGGGGAGTATAAGCCAGAGTGTAAGCCTGAGTGCGAGGGCCTGTTGATCAGCTTTGCTTTCAAGCTCTTGGTCCTACTTGTTGGAGCTGTTGCTCTTTTCTTTAGAAAAGTAAGTCATCTGTCTGTCCAAATTTTCAGGGACCTTTTTTTTTTTTTTTCTTTGTTTCAAAGCTGAATGGGAAAAAAATAATATCGTATTTGTGAAAGCTAATTTCCTACATTGATTCCACTGATATTTTATCAATAACTTAAATTAATAAACAACACCTCAACCTCTTCAAAGAATGTAAAGTGTTCTGTTAACGGAATGATAATGCATGGGGTGATAAAAGAGGAAGGGCTGGAAATGTATCCTTGCATGTAAAATGTAAATGTACTTACATTGTCTGGTTTTAAGTTTCCTTACCTTCAAAAGTAAAGGGAAAGTTCTCTCTGAAGGGAAAATATTTTTTTTATTTGATTGGCAAACGCAGTTAAAATATTGTTTTCACTGTTCACCCTTGAATATTTATTTCTTTTCAGCCCAGAGCGACAATGCCAAGAGTATTTGTTTTTAGAGCAATAGTTCTCTTTCTTGTCTTTGTTCTTACATTTGCTTTCTGGCTTTTCTACGGAGTTAGGATATTCAAGGAGAAACAAGGAACTTATGAGGTACTAAAGTGTTTTATGTTCAGTGTTGTCACCCCATGATTAGCAGATTAATAATTAAGCTTGCATTTAAAATACCCTGTAGTTAGTTAGGAATATATTTTCAAGTTAAGCAGTTGTAATTTTATATTAAGACCCCCAAAAAATATTCATTGCCCTGTAGTTTTTTATTTTTTTTATTTTTTTTTTTTTTTTAACTTAAAAAAAAAAAAAAATCTGTGTCCACAGGGCATTGTTCAGTTTGCCTTGAGTCTGGTGGACAGTCTACTATTTGTCCACTACATAGCCATCATTCTGTTAGAGATCAGACATCTGCAGCCACAGTTTGCTATACGAGTGGTGAGATCACCTGACGGGGAAGCACGTGTGTACAGTGTTGGGGTACTGAGCATACAGAGGGCAGCTGTACATATACTGGAGCAATATTATAAAGATTTTGATGTAAGCATATTCAAAGGACGGTGGATTGTAATAGACATTCATCAGAGAAAACATTTCCGTTGCAAATTCCTTGTGCTCTGCCAGCCTTGCACATATATTCACATACACACATAATTTGTTTGAAATTAATCTTAAACTTCAACATTGACTTTTAGCAAAATAAAGTAAGCCAAATGATGCAAATTGAAATAGTGAAATTAAGTGGAATTCAAATATTGAAGCCTATATGCATTGAGCATAAATGAAAGACATTTGTTTAAAGCGTTGTTATTCTTGGTTTATTAATTACTATTATAATGATACATGGCAGTGCTTCCTGTATTAAAAAAGAATTGTATTTTTCTGGATGTTACCATGCACCAATATTTATGAATATTTTAGAGGTTTTTTTTTAATCCTTAGATAATCCTTAATATTATCTATCTAACTTAATAAACTACATTTTCTCTTCTTTTCTCATGGCTCAAAATTCTTAAACTCATTTCCTGTAGCTATGTCTGTAACAGCACCCAATGTTTTCCTACATTCCAGACTTATAACCCTTACTTAGAGAATGTCACCAAGAAGCATAGCAAACACTCAAGCACTGCATTTAAAGTGTATGACATCGATGGCAATGCCCAGAACCAGCCTGGTCAGCAGGGCAGAAACAGGGCAGTCTTCCCACAAGCTGCACGTCGGCGAGAGGCGGGTCACAACGACAGGTTCTACGATGAGCAAGAGTACGAGAGGCGTGTACGTAAGCGCCGGGCAAGATTGCTCGTGGCGACAGAGGAGGCCTTTACTCATATTAAACGTTTGCATGATGAACAGAGTACGTGTCATTGTTGTGGTTGTTTTAGCCTAATGTCCAACTGATTGAACAAATTTTTAATATTGTTTTATTAACAGAAGTGCTTTAGGGTCAAAGAAATACAATACAGTCACATAAAATATGAAATGATTCAGTTTTAGAAATTTGCTTTATGTGCTGCTGCTGATGCTTTGAAAAAAAAAAAATTCAATTTTAGAAGAAGATAAGACAAATTTGGGCATTAAAATATACAAAGGGATTTGATAATTCTCTTTCTTACAATTTTTAAATAGCATTACAATTAGCATTTATGGTATATTTTTGTTTAGTATCAAGTTTAAATAGTTTAATTCTTTCTAAATTCTATGAGTATAATTATTTTAATGAAAAAAACCTGCTGACTTTATTACGGTTTATCTTGTTGTTTTTTTTAACAACACATTTTCTTTTTTACTCTTGGCAGGTCCAGCCATTCCTATGGACCCTAATGAAGCAGCTGCTGCAGTATTTCCATCTTTGGCTCGTGCCCTTCAAAAATATCTGCGGATCACTCGCCAGCAGCCTCGCTACACTATGGAGGCAGTACTTGGCCACTTAGCCTGCTGTATCTCCCATGACATGAGCCCACGTGCGTTTGTCTCCCAATACTTGACACAGGGGGCAGTGGTGTGCGGCAGCGAGCAGGAAGTGAAGGGAACTGAACGGTGGGTGCTGGTCTGTGAGCAGCTCTTGACGAGAGAGCTGGACAACAAGATGGTGTTTCAGCTGAAGAAAGGACCTGTGTCTTTACTTTGCACTGTCATGAAAATACCCCACTTTAGTCTTACAGAGGAGATGCTCCACCCAAAGTCCAACAAGTTTGTGCTGAGATTAAACTCTGAAACCTCTGTATGATCCTACCTCCATGTAGTGCAAAGTTGTCTGGATTTGTTATCTTTTTTTGTTGTCAAAACTGCATTGATCAGCTGACTTTGTAGGAATGTGCGACATAGATGGGTCTATTCCTCATTTGAAGGAAGGCTGTGAATGATTCCTGCATGACATTTGTGATGTTTGACACAGGAACTGAACTACTAAACTTATTGAAGGAAAAATTTAGAGGAGGTCTGATACACAGATGATGATGCTAAATAGTTGTGAATTGGGGCAGGATACCACAACAGGCCTTAGGAAGAAAAAAAACAGCTAGTAAAGCTTTACAAACTTCTTTTTACTGATGGTTTTTAATCCAATTAGGAGACCATCGGATTTTTTTTTAAAAATCATCAGAAAGTGTTAATAGTGTGTTTAAAGTATACAATTGACTGTAAAATAAAGCTTGTTGATTTTCAGCCGTTGGATTATGGTGAGGAATGAGGGACTGCGTTTAAGCCATGTGAAGTAACTAAATAGCTGAACCAGATATGTTTAGGCTTCTTGAAAAGAAAAGGGTGGACAATTAAGCGGAGTTTAAGGCTAGATGCCTTCTTCAGCAGACAATGCAAAATATTTTGGTGCCAGTTGGTTGTTGATGGATGTGATCAGCTTCAGTGTATAATGATATTAAGTAGTTATTGGTGGAGCAAATAAGATGAATTCTTTTTTTTTTTTTTTTAAATATTTGTATGTAGTTCATAGTGAGCCACGTATTGATCAATGAGTTTGAAAAAAAACACTACGGCTAAGGCCATGAAGTCAGCTGTGATCCTGCCTTTGCTGCTAGGAGACCCAGGAGATGCCAATGTCATTCCCATTGTATAGCTGTCAGCCAGGATTCATAATTACAGATACTTGACCCATCAAAGGATCAGTTAGCCATAGATTGAATAGCTATCTGGCTTGCCATCAGAATATTCAGTTTTTGATATGAACAATTAGCCAGTGATAATCTCACTTAGCTTGATGTTGCCCAGAATCTGATGTACTTACAAGCACAAATTCTTCTCATCGACTAAAAAAATGTTTTAATATTAATCCATTTATAAACTGACACTAGGCACTTGTTATTGCCTTGTTGACTTGTTTCAAGATTTGTTATGCTGGAAGCTTAGATTGTAGTCACTATTGCGCTCAAAAGGATAATAGTTTTTTTGTGTGCTTGTATTAAAACTGGATCTGCAGCGAGGTTGTACAATTGTCATCAGGATTGTTTCCCCTCAGCTGACAACCAAATGATTCAGTTTTCTTTTTATTGGCCCCACCCCACTGAACAATACTTAATTTATATATTAATTAATTTTTAATTTTCAAATTTATGGATGATCACATCAAATATAAAAATCCTACTGGAGTGGATATACTCTACTTAATAAAAAAAGCCGAAGAAAAAAACCATTGCAGTTAACATGAAACCTTACATTGAGGTATGTGTCAACTTATTTTTCAGGCTATGCCTGGAAAGACTGGAAATTTCCTCACTCCCTGGAATACTTTTTGCACTTGTCTTTTCATTGAGGAAAAGAAAAAGTATTAAAACATATGGAAATAATGTATTGGGAATCCTGCTTGAATTTCATTGCACAGGGCTACAAATAAATTTCATTTAGCTCATTAATTATTAATTTAGCAGCAAGGGGGCTCAAATCTCTGCATTCATTAGAATAGTTTGCACTTGTTTAATTTTTTTTGGTTAAAAAATATTTTAAAATGTATAAACTTCTTGTGAATACAGTTCATTGTTCTGTCAAAGTTTCAACATTCAGTGTTTCATTGTAATAGAATTCCTATGTTTTTATGCGTGCAAGTCTCTGGCAACTGTCCTCAGATATCAGTGAACATATCAATAAATAATTTTTTTACGCAGATCTGCTCTGTTTATGGTATATCATGTAACGCTAAGGTGATCTCTGAACCGCTGTTCTATTGTCTCTATTTGTCAAAGGCAACTGGTTATGGGTCAACCCATTTCTCTCTATTTGTTAGATCTCATCAATACAATGTTCTATTTTAAATGGATTTCTCGCTAAATAACTCTCAAATTATAATAATTTTGTGTGACAAGCTCTTTCAATGGTTTCAATTAAATTAGAGAATTGCTTGAATTTTTATTTCTATTAAATATTTGATGTGAAGCACTTTTAAGAAATGGCTATTCAATGTTAAAAGGAGCACTGTCAAATAATAAATCTGGGTAATTAACATCGAGATACATTTTGGGTTAATCAAAAGCCTAAATCTAAATATGGGTTATGAATTTATTCCTTAATTCTGACACACATTTATTATTTAAAATTCTTTAGCGCAACTTGGGACTCATATGTTTCATTTCATAGACTTAAAAATACTTTTGACATATCAGACATAAATTTATCATAATACTAGAAACTATTACAACATGATGTATAAGACTGATCATAAACTTGTATACTGAAATCACTGACTCAACCTGTTATACATTATCCTCACATATCATGTCAAGCTGGAGACTGTCATGTCACAGTGACTTTAGAAAAAATAATGATAATTTATTATAGCTTTAATGTCCGCCATTGTATAATTATTATTTTTTTTTTTTGGAAATTTATTTAATAGATTTTGTAAGACATTTTATACTTTAATGGTTTATCACTGTTTTTCTCTGTAGACCATTCAGCCATTATAGAAAGAAAGCTCATTAGATCTATAAATATTCATCCATTACTCTTAGTAAACAAGACATTTTATTTAATTACAATTTTTTTGTGTAAATGGAAGGATCTGCCTCAAGTAAGCCATTTGCAATTTTGATAATTATGTTATACTTCCACCATATCTGATTGTGTCAACATCATTTTAAAATTATATTTTCTTAAAAACTGCAGCAGCATTTTCTCCAGCATTGATTCATTTTTTTCATTGGCAGCAGTTCATGAAAACTGATTTTGGACCAAGTATCGCAGCATTTGAAAATCTCATCTCTGGACCAACTTAATTCCTATTAGATGAATTATTTCAACTGTTGAGTGATAAAAGGCATTTTAAAACGTTAGATGCTAGAATTTGTATTTATTTATTTTTTTGTAAGACTTCACACAGAATTCTTGATGAATACTTGATCATCATATACTTTAAATTTAAATGAATAATTAAAATGCCTTACGAATTAATTATGGTGTTTTTGATTAAGGGTCTAAATTATAATTTTAAATTATCTATTCAACTTATCAACTGAATGACCAGGATGATGCTTCAGAGCTGCTGCCCCTAACTGAATATCATTTTGTGGTTGTGCCCTTGTAAATAATCCTTTGGTTAACTCTCTTAAAGATTTTTTAAACGTGTACTTTTTCCCCTTACAATGGATTGTCACTGTAACACATACTCCACTGCGTACAGTTTTACCATTATACATTAATTTATATTTGCTGATTGAGATTTTCTCACAGTTAAGGTTGTTGTTTTTTTTTTACACTATAAACACTTATAAAGGTTCATCTATTTTATAAAACAGTTTTTGTGCTTTACAGTTATTATAATTTATTTAAATATTAAATTTAACGTTGTGACTACATATACGAATTTAAAACAGATTAAGAATACAATGTTCTTTTTGTAAAATTAACTCTTTTACATTAATTCATGTAAATATTGTTATATTTGTACATCCTTTGAAAAGAGTGAGAATGGCATGGCTCTATAAAAAAATTTAAAAATATTTTTTTCATTTTCTTTTTTAAGTTATACTTAATGATGATCTGATTTTAAGATCTGTTTGATTTCAAGGTCACAAGGGTGTGGGAGGACATGGGTTGCATCTGGGAGAGCATGGTTTTTATATCAGAGAGTTTGTAAAGTTATGCTCTATGTTCTACTAACATGATGTGGGGGAGTTATGTTAACTTGAAAACAAAGAATGCAACAAAAAAGAAATTTGATCTTTTTAAGAAACCTGTGACTAATATTTGGAGACAACTGTTTTTCTGATGTTACGCATCCTAAGAGCATTTGATATAATATATAATTCTTTATATCACCCTGCAGCTCTTTTTTTTTTCTTAGAAGGATCAGAGAATCTTTGTAGGATCTTCTTAGTTCACTTTTTAAATGGAGGCATAGGCTAAGAGAATGGGGGACTCTTAGAAGGCAAACCGACTTAAGGAATAGTTACATTAAACAATAGTTATATTTTGCTTTTAGTTTAACTTATAAAGATTTAAATTCAAATGAACATTCAATGAAAATAGCTTTTGAAAGGAAACAAAATTTTTATATTTATGAAATATTTATTTATAATTAAGTAGAAAGGATGATTGAAGATAGTTGTATTATTATTATGGCTCCTCTCCTGATGTTGTTGTCTGAGCAGGGAAAATAAAGTGTACTTGAAAGATCAGCTCAATTTTACCACCCCCGTTTGAATGCAAACTTAGCATCGCAAACTTATGTAAATATTAATGATGGAATACACTTGTGTGTGAAGAGTCGTTTGTGTGAATTTTTAACAGAAATGTTTGAATCAACACTTAGAATTTCACTATAAAATCATATCAAGAAATATTTTGTGAATAGATTTATTTGTTTTGATATTTCTTTTGTTTAGCCAGCCCTTGGGACCATTAAAACGTTTTGCACATAAATTCTACTACTGGGAAATAAATACATTTAACTATGTTCAATAACTTAATGAGTAAACTGTGAAATCCATTTGGTTACTATTGGTTATGAGCAACAACCTTAATGAATTGGATCATTTTTATATATTGGCTGTTTTTTTTTTTTTTGTTGCTGCTTAAGAAGTCTATTGTGAAGACTGGACTAACTTTACCCTTATTGTTTGTTGTTTTTTGTTTAAATAAAAATTATTAGAAAGAGATATTTTTTAATTAGTTATATCCATATTCAATTTTTAAAAAAAATAAATCACAATTCTATATTTGAACATATCTCAATGAAAACCCATAAGGGGGGGGGGGGGGGTTCGGTCAAACAACTTTATTTGCTACAGCAACCATATGAAAAAAATATCCTTTATGGCTTTACATGAAAATAAAGGCATGAATGTTGAGAGTCAGTTTAACAATGGTTAGCTGCGGGGTGAATGGTTGTGCTGTTGTTTTATCAACTCGTTTAAAGGATGTACTCGGACTACACAGAATCAAATCATTTTTTTAAAATGATGTTTTGTTTTACTTTTTTTTTTTGTTGGTTATTGTATTGTTTGGCCAGTCAATAAGCTTTGATTGACTGTTGCCCCGTTCTATTTTAGAGATACATACAATATTTGTACACATAAAATGTTCAATTAAAAAAATAAACAACAGAATAAAGATGTTACCCTGTTGTTTTTTTCCCCATCAATTGTGGTTAATTGACATTATTGAGAGTGAATAGTTTATGAAAATTTGTAGTCAGTTTCGTGTCCCCCATGGGGACTGAACATTGCTCAACTCTTAGTAACTTTCATAGATCAAAGTGCCCAGCTGGACATGACCGATCTGTCGTTACTGTTCACATAGCCCTGAGACAGCTTCGCACCTGGTAGCCATGTGCCCACGCTGGGGACAGGAGGTGCTGTGGAGCCAATGGCCCGTATTGTGGCCCACCAGATGAGGCTCGCCACAATTAGCAGGGGAGCGATTATTTTAGCCCTCAAGTGAAAACGTACGAGCAGGTTAGGTTTTACCATTTGGAGACCCCCTGGCATAGACAAAGATATGTGACTTTAACGTCTATGCTTTGTCTGTGTGATGAGTAGTGTTTGATGATGAATACGCAGCATTTTTAAAAATTTTATTCTGTAACACAAATCATATATTTAGCAAAAAGAAACACATTTCCAAGACTTTGATTAAGAAAACTCTGCCAGTGAACAAAAATTTAATAATAAAAACAACTCTTAGTCTTAATAACCCCTGCCCCTCACTCATGAAAATTACTTAATATAATGAAAAGTATTCTGAATACATATCAAACATATTATGATATAAGCATAGACCAGAGTTGCTAATCGTCCGTAAATTTACCTGGTCTGCAAAATTGACCAAAAATGACATGCCCGTAAATGTGCTCTATCTTGCTCGCTTTACACTTGTTAAACACTTGCAGGATGCTTTTAATAATCATATGGTCATAAAGTTGACAAAGAAGTGACAATAAGTACATGTAAATAGGAATGTTTCTAAATATTAACTCCATAATAAAAACAATTTTACAGCCCTATCATCTGTCAATATGTATCCATGCAAGATAATATGCTGGTCTGTAACAATTATGAAGCTTTTTTTTTTTACTTCACTGGAAAGTTATTTATTTGATTTGAACACCCTGTAATAATGCCTTATAATGCCTTATATTGTTATGTGGAATGAAAGCGCATACAAAGGGGGTGTTCTCGGGGTTTGGTGGTCAATCTCGTCTCCCTTCCACCTATGTCCGTAATTTCCTAATTTAATAAGCATGCACCCAAAAGTATGTCGCAAAAATATAAAATTGAAACCATTAGTAACAAAAAAAAAATTGCCCCGGGTGAGGATCGAACTCACGACCTTCAGATCGCTCGCTGGTTATTTGATTATGAGACTGACGCGCTACCTACTGCGCTACCGAGGCGTTGACTACGGTCATGAAATTGTTTTATTTAAAATAATACTAATTGCTTTAGTGCAAAGTTTTATATTTTTTTAGAAAATAAAATACTATTATTGACTGATTAATTACTTAAAAATTATTTGATTTCATTTATTATATTTTAAAGCTTTGAAATTTTTTTTATTAGCTACGCAATACAGGTTTATTTATTTAGCCCGAGACTATTTGCACATCCGTAAAATTTTGTTTAGCTTAGCAAGGATGGTTGCTACGGTAGTTCCAAATTTGAAGAGAACGTCCTTTTCATTGGTTGTATGTTAGAAATGATCCAATGAAATAAATTGTTTTATAAAGCATCAGTTTAACATTATCTATGTTATTGTGGTTGGAATTAAAATTATAGTGTCAAACTCATAGCCACTTAATGGACTAAAAACTCAACGATACGATGGTTTTACCAATTAAGCTTGCGTGATGAACCATTTAATTATTGTAGAGGTACCATTGTAGAAAATAAATCATATTACTGTAACTACGCTAGTGTAACACTGTACTAGTACTAGTAAGTCCGGCCCATTTATTATTTATATATTATTATTATATCATTGGTTACTTTACTTTATAAGTTTATATTTATTTATTATAACTCTATCTCTAAAATTAACGAAGGACTTAATTCTTGTCTTGTCTTAGACTGTCTGTAGGCTACCCTATTGTTTTGGGGTTTTTTTTGGGCCTATCTTAGGCAGCATAGCGCAAAGAAGATTACCTCTGACTAATGAATGAATTATTAATATTAATTGAGTTTAAACTTAGTTTTTAATCCTAAAATATATAATATATTTTATATATTAATTTTAAGTTTAAAAAGCATCCATATTAACTTATTAAGTCTAAATAGGCATCCATATAGTGGGTTGAAGAATATGTGACAGTGTAATTTGAGTAGTAGTAGTAGTAGTATGAGCATGTTGAAATGTGTGAATGTCCTTGAGCCTTAATGTGGAAAAGTTGTGGGGCAAAAAAATTCAGAAGACATGAACTAGTTAACCCTTTGGATCTCAGATAAACTCTATTAGTTTTATATTTATATGAAGTTGAAGTTGAACTGACAGTATTTTAGTGATTAAGGTCAGGAAGGCATTTTTAAAAAAAATCCATTCATTGAAATGATTATCAATAATTGAACTAGACCAACTAATTTTAAAGTAGACCTATACTTTCTGATATTATGTTTTTCCCTATGCTTGATACTATACTATAGTATGCTATCAATACTATTTTTATTAAAACATATGCTAATATAATATGATTTACTTCATTTACCCTCTGATTCTCAATTTTCTGATGCATTTTTAGGGGTGTCTGAAATTGACATTAATAAATAAAAACTAGTTATTCTTGCATCAACAATTTCTTAGTAACAGGTGTACAGGAGTTATCAGCATCTTGACTGAGATTGTCCCATTATTTCACGATCACACCCTCCCCCTTTGTCCCAAAAAAGTCTCTTGGGATGCCTAAATGTCCCATTTCTAAAACCAAACACATCTTTTAATCATTAAACCTCCTAATTTATGATATAACTTCAAGTAATATTTTGGCTAGCTGTGTAGCCAGTGCCAGTAGTGATGTGGGCTCGCATGATGGCTGCACTGTTCCCCCTCCACCAATCTGGTGATGCTGCGTAAACGACAGTATCTCTGCTATAGATCTTAAACGTATAAATAAATAAGTATTCACTGCAAGATTATTGTTGCGTTTATGATATGCCTCAGAGTTTAAATTAAATTACAAAAGTGAAGGTAAATTTATAAAGATGTATAGGTCTCAAAATAGTTAAAAGGAGCATATTTCAATAAACTGTTTCCGGCGGAGGCCCCTGGACCCCTCTTTAGCTGGAGGGTATCCCCCCTAACTCTCCTTAGGTTTGTCCAGTTTTTTCCAGTTCATGATTTTGTCACCCTTTCCTATTCATTATTTTATTTTATTTTTTGATGGATAAATTGAAAGCTAAGTCCATCCTAAATCCTATGAACTTGACACAACTCACAGCGCTGTTTCATATTGTCACTTGGGCTGTTTAAGTAGTAAAGCTTTAAAAATAGTATTTTTGTCTTATTTAATATGAACAATAAATTGTATCATTAATTTTGCAGAAAATAATTGACTGAAAGATGGCTTCTCAAGATACACTCATTCAAAGTGTAGGATCTCCTAGAATAGAAGGTCAAACAGCACTGAGAAGTGCACAGTCGTCTCGAGGAGGACGAAGACCTGATGGATTTCCCATTCTTCCTCCAATCACCAAGCCAGAAAAAAGAACAGATCATTTTGCAAATAGCAAACTGCTTACATTTAGACTTGCTGACCATCAGAAAAACTTACTTTTGCAAATTTTGTAAGTTACTTTAATACAATTTGAAATACATAAGTAATCCTCTAATCTACAATTAAATATTAATTAATATATGCAATAAGATTTCTTAAACAGTTGTATTAATTTCTGTATACTTTTTTATAAAAAGGTTTGTAGAAGTTTCAAATGTACCTAAGCTATCATTGTAGATTTAACTGAAAATTCAATTACACTAGATAGAAATTTTTTTCACAGAACATGAACAAATGTCTAATTCATATATTAAATTACTTCATTTTGTACTCAGAAACAAAGAAGCTGAACAAGCCGCAGATAATGAAAAGTTTTATTATAAACAACACAAAGATGATCCAAAACCTATTGAACCAGAAATGCCCCAAGAGGTTTGTATTAAACATGTGAAACATATTGCATGCTCTAAAAGCCTTGTAATCATTGCATGGAAAAGACACACACAAATTGAAGACAAATTAAATTCCAGTAATTCAGTTTTATATTATGTGTGAGCAAACTAAATTCTTGTGGAGGTTAATGAGAAACATTTAAATAAACCCTGTTGCTTAATTATTCTTTTTTAATTCACATTTCAGATGATGAGCAAAGACAGAAGGATACAAGTATGTAAAGTCTCTCTTATATAAGTGGTCAAGTATTAGATCTAAGCAGTAATTTTTGCCTAAGTTGCCCTTAGTAATGCATTTGACAATAAATTTCAGAATTTTTTATCCTGCTGCTGGTCATATATTGTTTTGTTTTTTTTACAAAATAAATTAGTAGTTTAAGTGGATTCATTACAGTACAACTGTTTAGGCAGAATTAATGTCAGCTTAGAGTTTCACCATTGTGCATACATTTTCACAGCTAAACTACAAATTCCTGAAAGGTTGTGTGGAAACTGGGCCAGTGGAACCAATGCAGCAGGCATGGGCAGATCGCATCCTCAAAATGATCCCAGATAACCTCAAGCATGGCAGACATCTTGGGGAGCTTATGCAGGAGCTTTTAGCAGAAGTTAAAATCCTTTTTGAATCCAGCATGCGTAAATCTATGGGTAGGCTATAATTACACTGATACTTGAATGATAATGAGAAATCTGCACTTATTTCTGCAAAACGTTCTTGATATATCATGTACTAAAAATATATTTTCCAAAAACTGATATGTAAGAAATTTTTTGTTTATTTAATTTTAAAAAATAGTCAAGCATAATATGAAATTATATCTTATCTTGTTTTGATTTGTTTAAGTTCAACATGTCCTGATCAAGCCAGAAGTTAAAGGATTAGAGAATGAGGAGGGCGGACCACCACCAGAAGAGCCAGTGTGAGTAAAATCACTCTATTAATTTTCAAACAATGCCAAGAAAGTTGCTGAGATTTAGGCCTATAGCCTAAATTTAAGTCATTGTATATAAATAATTTAGAATATTTGCCAAAATTACAATTTTTCTATACTAAAGCAAATTTAAAATTATTTAATTATGTTTTTTATTGTGACTTATTTTAAAAATGAAAAAATAAAACACCTAATTTTGAGGAAAAAAGATTTAGGACATTGAAAAAAAAAAATTCAAAATAACTTTTATTTATATTTTTTTTTTATAAGATGCTTTGTACTACCCAAGAAATTTTTTTTTTATTTTGAATTAAAAGTGAACTCCTGATAAAATTGTTTTAATAAAATGCATCTTTTTTATTTAGGCCACATTTAGTGTTGAAGACTCGAGTGAAGTGCTGTTGTGGAAATGAATTTATTTTGTAAAATAAAATCAATAATATTTCAAAGAGGATATTTATTTGAAGATTTGAAATTCTTTCAGTGGCCTTGACTATTCAAAACCATGGCATGAGACATTCCAGGAAAACCAGAAAAACATGCTCCAACACTTGTACTGTCTCCATCCATCCCATCAAACAGTGCTTCGTATGTGCCAGACAACTCTAGGAAACTTGGTTCTAGTTGATATGAGCCAGTATTGGTATGTTATTTTTTTCCAAATAATAACCAGGAGTAGTAATTTATTTATGCATTATCCTCTTAATGCTATGAATTTTTAGCATCCAAAACTATCTTTATCATCACTACAAATGCATTTCAGACTTAGTATATTATTTTCTAGTGTTATTAAATTAGGTTTTAAAAAAGAAGAAAAATTGTTGACCATTTCCTCTCTATCTGCACTAATATATTTCAATATTTTGATTCTTTTTTATTTAAAATTTAGATTTGCTGAATTTACATAATTTGTAATAAAATTCAGTTGTTTATTATAAATACTAGTTAAAACAAATTAAGATTAACATAAACAATAAAAATTCCTATTATAATTTTTAAATATCTAGATTAGCCATGTCATTTTGAAAAGTAAATTATTCTTTATAGTTTTTTGGTATATGTTTCGTTGAATCTTAACTTTGATACATTCTTTTGTAAGTTTTTTCTTCTTCAGATTTTAAGTTAATTACGAAACTTGAATTTGAAATTAAAAAACAAAAGTCTTTGGTATCTTCTAATTTCTTTAACCCACGAACTGTCCCTTGTTTGTTTCTGTACTGTGGAGTCAATTTAGAGCTTTTTGGGTGCCTTTGAAAAATGTGATTTTTTCACAATCAAATACTATAGCTAGACCCCATAAAGTATATATTTATTGAAAGTAGACTGGGTGGGAAATCATTATCATACTGGCTATTTTTTAATATTTTTTTACTCGCTGACCGTGACTTTGACCTTGGAGTGACCAAGAATAAAGAAAATAAAGAAAATTTTTCTTTTCAAGTACCTCAAACTACAATTTTTTGAAGGCATATTATTATAATGTTTATATAATATGATAGCATTTTTATATATCTTTCAGAAAATGTATTATTTGTATATGTTTTAGTTATTAATATATATTTTTTTTTAAAATTTCTTCTGATACTTATAATTACGTGAACGTAACAAAGCATGACATAGACAATGTAAACATTGCTAAATAGCAAGAAACAGATAAAATTTCAAAAGCTGTTGTATACAAATTTTATCCATAAAATGAAATATAACAAAACATTTATAGAACAACATCCAATTATTTTTTGTTGGTACAAAATCATCTAAAAAATAGTTTTGAATGTTGTTGAGGCAATTTATACTCGTTCTAGGCCTAGGTCTAAATCGTCCGAACTTTCGCTTTCTGACCCAGTAGAAAAATAATCAGAATTATCAATGTCTTCGTGTGTGATCGGAAAATCATCTTCCAAATCATTTAAGTCATTAACTAATAAGAATTATCAAAAAGATTCCTAACTGATTTATTTTGTAAGCCAGATGGTCCAGCTATGGCCTCATCCACTTCGCGAAAATCTACTGACACAAATTTTCTTGATAAAGATTGTTGCAAAAAAGTCAAAGAAGAGCGAAAAAGAGAAATTAATTTATTAATAAAAGGAAGTAGTTTTATTTAGTGTAAAATATTGGACTGGAACTTATTCTTTCAACGCAATCTTTATCTGCCGTTTTTATCGGCCGTCACAGTTTGGGAAGAGGAAATCTGGAGATGAAATCGGCTAACGACAGTTCATGGGTTAAATACAATTATTCTAAAGATAAAAAAAATTTTATTTACAATCTTTAAAAAATTTTGTTAAAAAATCTCAAATTAGATTAAAGAATTAAAGATAGAGCCCTAATAAGCATCATTGATACAACCTTTTTTTTAAAATCAGAAAAAATATATAAAATTGTTATTATTTCAGCCTATCAGGCCCTATCGAGTTTGACAGCCTAAAAAACAATGTTACCCTTGATCTGGAGAAAACAGAAGAAAAACTGATGCACTCGTAAGTAGTCACGGAAATGTTAAAGATTAATTTTTACATTATCATAGAGATGAGACAGCTAATGAAAGAGCATGTAACTTTAGGGGTTTATAAAATCTGTTATAGTGGCAAAAAATGTGTAAAAACCCATTTAAAATTTAGCTGAACTGCTGAACTGCTAAAAGCTTTAATATGTCTAGCATGTGAAGACTGTTGTGGTGCACATGCCTCTTATACAATGATAAAAGTGACTTGAAGCTAATTAGTTTTACTCATTTTATCAGATGGCATCCTGGTATAATCAACATCTTTACAGACAAAAACAGTTTCCTTGAGATTCCTGCAGAGAACATGGAGACTTTTTATGCTAGTGTCTCAACACTCATATCCAACCAGGTTAACATGATTATGCTGAAAACTTATTTTATGTTCTTTCATTGTACAAAAAAATCAATTTTTTAAATTTATTAGTCTTAACTTTTTAACATTTTAGATTTTTTTAATAAGTCAGTACTTAAAAAATATAACCTAAAGCTGCTTATTACTAATAAGAATTTTGCCAACAAAAAAATCTCTAGAGTAATTGCTTGTTAATTGGATATGATTTTTTTTAAAAATTACCACAATTTATTTTCTTAATGTTTGTTAGAGTTTCAGCTTTTTATCACTTTTATCTATCAGCTTAAGGACTTGCTTGTCCGCACCATTGATGCCTACACCAACCTGTTTGAACCTGAAAACCATCTCTTGTTGCCAATCTTAAAGATGGAGTTGACATTCGATGATGAAAAGATGCAATTTTACCCACCAGTGGAGGATTTGGAGGAGACTGTCCTCTTTGTCATTAGTCAGATCTGCAAAACCATGCAGCAGGTGAGATAACCTATTTTTTGTTTTTATTTTTTTTTTTTTATATCATTTTTTTAAATAGGTTTTTAGTCTTATTTAACACTTAGCCTCTTTGAAAATGTTCCAAAATATAATTTTGTTTAAGGACATGGAGCTCAAAAAAATAATTTGTAAAAAGTATGAGTTATTCAATTTTTGTGTAAACTGACAAAGTTAAAAAAATAAACGTCAATTCATTTACAGACATAACAAAAGATATCTTCATTTATCATTCAGGTTCCCACTGTGCACTCTTGGCTAGGTGGAGGTAACACTGTCACCTACACTGATGCCAAAATTGCCCCTCACATTTTAGATGTGTACAAACAAAGACTGAAGGAGGCAGTCATGCGACTTTTTGAAGGGCCAAAACAGCATCTAAATTCTTTCAGTGAGTTTTTTTTTTATACTGCTCATACTGTATTTACTGAATATTGTATCTAGATTACAGTTAGCCTAAATATCAATGAAATTAAGAAATAATAAAGATTTTTTTTCAAAACTATTTGATTAATTATCAATATGAAATTTTAAAGTGCTGTAGTCATAAAGAGAATAAATATTTAGATTTTGTCTTACAAACTGATTTAGTTTTTCTACTATTTTAGTGGAGAGATATAACTACATTGTCAACGGAGAGGCCCTGGCTGAGATAAAGGAATATATGAAGGACAAGCACACATTTGCTGAGTATACTGTGGTGAGTGATGGCACAAAGTACATGTACATTTTATACTTAACTGCAAAGGGGTGAACTTATGCAAGTTGTATGTGTATTTTGAAAGATTTGTTAATATAAATTAATATTCCCTTTGCTGAATGTAATCAGTATTAGGAATGAATTTTGGTAAATTTTGCCATATTAATAAAATAACCTGAAAAAAAAATCCTTTTAAAAATCAGTGTTTGATGTATCATGACACCTTTGTGACAAGAAAATAATAAGAATAATTATTTTTACTAAAATTTTTCTAAAAGGTTTTATTTCAACAATATAATTTTTATCTAGCTGTTATTTTCTTAAAAATCTTCATTATGTTACAGTTTAATTTTGTTTATTAAAATCTACTTCAAATATTTACAATTATTTTCTGAAAATTAAATAGTATTAATCATACACTTTTTTATCAAATGAATCAATATAAAATTATCTAGGAAATGTTTTTAAAAATTATGAAATACTATTTTTATAAATAAGGGATACACCTTGGAAATTTTTCCAGGAAATTGAGAAATTTCGCAGCCTTGCCTCAGAAATCATGGGCCTTCCAAGCATTGAACACTTTGACATGATTAGATTAGACTGTGAGGACTTGAAAAGAGGTTTGGCTAAAGTCTGTCGCAGTCATGCTGATGAGCTTCTGAGTAGGGTCTCCTCGGACCACCGCAGAGAAAATGAGGGGTAAGCTGAGTTGTAATATTGGTTTGGTCCACCTGAGGCAAATAGTGAAGAATTTGCACACTCTTGGTAGCTTTTCTTTGTTTGCATGTAGTGTTTTGAAATAGTCTGGAATTTTTGGTAGATAGTTGAGGCACAAGTCCTGAAGAAATGAGCAGTGAAAGAAGTGATGCGCTACTGTCTCATTAGAATTTCTGCAGAGGAGGCATGTTGATGTTTTATCTGGTTTGATGCGGTTAAGGGGAGAAGTAAGTTGAATGTGTCCTGTGCACTTGCAAATGATAATGACCTGTTTATGTCTGTGGAGGCAATTTATTGGATCTTTATGGTCTTCTCCAATTGCAAATTGATACTTCAGATAGCGGAGCATCAATATCTTACAATAACAGTATAGTCATTACTTCTGAAAATAAACACTTTCCTCGAAACCTATTCCATCAAGTTAACCTTAAAATGGATTCCCAGGTCACCACACTATACAGAGAGCAGACAAACTAGCTAAATTGTGGAGCATGTAATGAACAGTCAAACATACCTACATCATTTAACACTGCAAAGAAGATTATTAGAGCTAATAAAAAAGAAAAATATGGTTAAATGGACAGGCAAGGGGCTCAACGGGAAGATATGTGTTCACACACATGCTCAACCCAAACCCTAAAGAGTAACACTGTGGTTTATTCAATGGTTGGGAACTGCCATAACGATAATTTGGTTACATAGTTATGTATTTCAGGGTAAAATAGATCTCAATTTTTTTCCCCTTCCAAAAATTTAAAGCATCTGCAAAGAATTCTCCCACATCAAAGAGAGGGCTCTAGCTGTACCAGGAGGAAGTGAGGAGCTGATTGACATGCTCAACTTTGTGGAGATTGCCCGAACAACTGGCATGATCAAACTCAATGAGAGAATAACAGTAAGTTGAGATTTTCATGTTCAGGTGGTAATTGGCATAATGTGAACCAGTCACTGGCCAGAGAGCTTTAAGTTGTAAAATGTTATTTTCAAACATGGGTGGTAGAGTCATGGTGTGGGCCCTGCAACCCCTGCAGCTTCAGGAGGGCCTGGGAAATCTAAGGGGCCCAAAGCTGGGATGTGGAAAATATTTTAACTATCACCTTTAAATTGCACTGGGCACAAAACATATAAGTGGCAGGGAGCCTCCAAAAGTCAAGCTATGGCACTGGTGATGGATGGTCTGATGTTTCTTGAAAATCCTGAATTGAAACCACTCAAGGGAAAATGAATTCTTTGTTTTTATTTTATCCACAATGTTATAAAATTAACAGTGATGTTATCTTTCTCTACAGGAATCAAAAGACAGACTGGCTTACCTGATTGATGTGTTTTTCTTTGAGCCTAAAGACATTGAGTTGAATTGTGAAGTACTCACCTGGCCCAAGAGAATCATGCCAATTTTTGATGAAAATGACACAGTAAGAAGGACTTCTAATAATTTTTCTGTCCTATCTGTAAACATATTTTAAATAATAAATTATAACACCGTTTAAGATATAAAATATTACTGTCACTTTATAGTCTTGAATTCATTTTATTTTTAACATATTTTTGGAATCTCTAAGTTATACAGCTTGGGATAGGTCAAACTGAATTGTTTTTAATTTGTAACTATTCTAAAAGAGTACTATTTTTAAAAATGTATTACTACAAGAAGTGCAACTTAGATTTTGTATTTTAATATTTAATTTGGGGTATGGGAAAACCACTTTTAGCAATATTTTCTTTAGGTTTCCACAATGTTTGTTGATTCCTTTGATTATTCCACATTTTCTAACACTTTTGCCTCCTGTGACCTACTTTCAGCTGGTGGAGCAAGCCAGACAGAAAGGGGAGAAAGAGCTTATCCACAAAAGAGAGAAGGTCATGCTGGAGTTGGAGAAGCTGCGACAGAGAGTAGATGAGTTCAACGACTATGGTGAGCTGGATATGATGCAGCAGTATGTGCAGGATGTACGTGTTGTTCAGCGCCGTATTCAAGACCTGACTGACCAGGTGAGTTCTTTCTGCATGGACATAGGTAGCATCAATGAGACAATAGAAGTAAAATGTCATACAACCAGAAACACTTAGTTTATATTATTATTTGTGCAATAACAAACGGATATAAGTTTATATTATTATTTGTGTAATAACAAACGGATCATTTCAAATAGGACATTTTCATTACCTTTTTTAATGTATAATTCTTTACACTTTTCTGTTAATACAGAAAAAATGTATTTTGTAGAGTACTTATATGCCTCAGGAAGGTGCTGAAAAATTAAATAACATCATCTCCATTGATATTAGGTTTAAAAAAAATAATGCAGAAATGAATAATAAAACATGCCATAAAATTATTACCACTTAATCTTGTGCCTATTCCCAGGTGAGCTGGATAAATAAAGAGGAGCAGCTCTACAAGTATCCACTCTCCAGTTATCCAGACATAGAGGACATCAACTCATCCCTGGATCCATTCTTACGTCTGTTCACTGTCATCTCAAAATGGCAGAAGGCAGAGAAAAAGTGGGTTTTTATCATTCTTTTCATGATATTCAATATGTTCAACAAACATTTGTTTATAACTACCCAGAGACACCAGTTAAAGACCTTCCTATAGTGATATTGTGATTAAAATGTAAAACTGCTTTAAACATTCCTCCCCCCCCCCTTTTTTTTCCCCTCTTCATTATAAATAGTAAATTCTTGTGATCTTCATTTTATTTGTTGTTCAATGTCAGTTTTATTGACATAAATTTATTATTCATAAATAAATTAGAACAATGGACGGTGCCTTCCTGGAGCAGAATGCAGAGGCTATTGAAGGTGAAGTGGACGAGTACTACAGGTGAGCTGATCACTTTCTTTACCATCATCACACCCTTTGTGTGTTTTTCATTGTTTTCATTGCACTAGGGAGCAAGATTAATAGTTTTTATATTGTTTAAGCAAACAATGCTGTGGCAGCTTTGAAGTGTTCTGAACCAATGTAAATTTTGCTGTGCCAGTCGATAAACACTCAGCTGTAAAACTTTCATTGAACATTTTGAATCAGTTGATAGCCTCGGTGTATCAATGTCAACCCTGTAACTTAATGGTAACTAAGTTGTGTGCCTCTTGATTTAGATGTAGCAAATTTGATTTTTTTTTATTTTAAATTATTTTTATTTTATTTTGGGTACGAGTGTGAGTGCATCCCCCAACGATTGATAAAAAGCTGGGTTGAATGGAATTTAGCTAAGTAAGTCAGCAGTAAATCTTGAGTAAAAAAAAACAAAAAAAACTAACCAATTTTATTGACTAATTTGAACAATGGACATTGCACGTTCCACACAACAGAGAACTATTCAAAATCCAGAAAGTCTTCAACCAGAAGGTCAAGAAGATGCAGATGGAGATGGAGGAGATGGACAGGGAGAAGAAGAAGAAGAAGAGGCTGCAGGACGAAGATGGGGAGGAAGCCACCCCGGAGGTGGAAGAGGAGACTCTGAGGATACCCGAGGCTGTGAACATCATCAATACCTCCATGGAGTCGATCAAACAGTTCAAGGTATCAGTTCTGTTGGACAAACCAAACATTTTACAGTTATATTAACAATATTTTTAATTTTTTTTTAAAAATATTTTTATCTAGGAGCTAGTTTATTTGTTATTTGTTTGTTTATTTTTTGGGAGATGTGGGAGGTAGTGGAACTACAGGAGGAGGTAAAAGTTTTATCTATGCTAAATTAAAAAAAAAAAAACTCTTTTAAATAATGCCTTTTAAGTTGATCTATGTTAATTTGTTAATCTTTGCCTTTTGCAAGAACTTACTAATTCACTCTTATGAAGCACATATGATATTTTTTTTTGGTTACATTCAGATTTTCCCCTCCTTGTTTGTCATTTAACAGGAAGTGATCCCCGTTATTGCCATCATGTGCAATCCTGGCATACGCAAGCGTCACTGGGACAAAATGAATGAGATTGCTGGCTTCAACCTAACACCGGACACAGGGACCACACTCCGCAAGATGCTCAAGTTAAACCTGCAACCTTTCATGGAGCAGTTTGAGACCATCTCTGGCTCCGCCTCCAAGGTACGTCCTGCTCTGGAATATTTCACTACTGAGGGCAGAGTCAAAGGGAATTTTCTGACACTAATTTTCTGACACTTATTTTCTGGCACTTATTTTTCTTTTCTGACACATATATTCTGACACAGTTATTTTCTGACACTTATTTTCTGACACTTATTTTCTGACACTTATTTTCTGACAAACTTATTTTCTGAGACACTTATTTTCTGAGACACTTATTTTCTGAGGCACTTATTTTCTGAGACTTATTTTTATTTTCTGACACTTATTTTCTGAAACACATATTTTCTGACACTTATTTTCTGACACTTATATTCTGACACACTTATTTTTTACACTTATTATGACCCAGGGGCTTTAAATGTTTGTTTTCATATCTGGGAGGATGTGACTGAAATGAAGTGATTGATAAAAAACAAAATGAAATCCAACAGTATTTGTAAAAAATTAGGAAACATGTTCCTTGCCAATTAAATATCTCAAAGACTTGATTCTTGGTTATCTGTAGGAATTTTCTCTGGAGAAAGCCCACAACAAGATGGTGGAGGAGTGGGAGACAATCAACTTCAACCTTATTCAGGTCAGTCCTAGTTGACAGTATTTGAATGCCTCTGGCTTTCTTTACCAAAGCTTTATTGTTAGCATTAGTTTCACATCCTTTTGATTGATTGCTGCACTAATCAAGTAGCGAAATGTGTTTATTCTTAATTCCAGTACCGAGACACAGGTGTCAGCATTCTTGCATCAGTTGATGACATGCAGACCATACTGGATGACCAAATTGTCAAAACACAGACCATGCGGGGCTCCCCATTCATTAAACCATTTGAGAAAGAAATGAAGGTAAATCATGAAGTTTGAAGAAGTAATTTTTGCAGGTTACTTAATGTAGATCAATGAATGTAGGTCAATAATTGTAGGTCACTAAATGGAAATTGTCAGATCTTCCAACATTTATTTGAAGAATCAGGTGTTCAGACCATTTCAGATTTTATTTGAATTCTATCCTCATACCTGAGTCGCTTGAGGCAGCTTGACCTGCTCTGACCTGAACGTGTCTAGCTGTATTCTGTTCTCTAATGTTTCCATCAACCAGGAGTGGGAGGACAAGCTGATGCACACCCAGGAAACCATTGACGAGTGGCTCAAAGTTCAGGCCCAGTGGCTCTACCTGGAGCCCATATTCTCCTCCGAGGACATCATGCAGCAGATGCCAGAGGAAGGGAGGCTGTTCCAGATGGTGGACAGGAACTGGAAAGATATAATGAGAAACACTAGCAAAGATCCCAGGGTGGGTTGTATACGACTCTACTTATAACTGAGTATGCAGGTTGGAATTTAAAAATTAATATATAATAGGTGTTGAGGAATAACATTCAAAGGCTTTTTTTTATATCCCTGATTTATTAGTTTCTGTTCTATTAAAATCATTTAATAAGTGAGGGCTAGAAAATTTTATTAAAAAATGTGGCAAAAAATGATATTTCTTAGACAGCTCTGATTGAGTAATAATATTTTACATAAAAAGAAACATAATGAAGAGGTGAGTAAATTTATTGTATCTTGTTATTCAGATGTGAATTATTCCATGTTTATATATTCATCAAAACCAAACTTATTCTTCAGGTACTAGTTGCTTGCAATGTCCAGGGCCTGCTAGACAAACTACAGGACAGTAACGGTCTTTTGGATAAGATCAACAAGGGATTGAACGCTTACTTAGAAAAGAAACGTCTTTTCTTCCCAAGGTATTAAATATAAACTAATCGATAATATTTACTGCTTAGCAAAGCAGGAAATCAAGTTAATTTACTTGAATCAATAAAGAAACTCCCCATTCTTTAACCAACTTGTTAAAGTTCCATTAAAATTTACATTTTTTTTTTATGCGATTAGGTTCTTTTTCTTGTCAAACGACGAAATGTTGGAGATTTTGTCTGAGACCAAAGACCCAACAAGAGTTCAGCCGCATCTCAAGAAATGCTTTGAGGGCATTGCCAAGTTGGAGTTTGACAACAAGCTGGATATTCATGCCATGTTTAGTAGTGAAGGGGAGAAAATCAAACTGAGCCAGGTTTTTAAAAAAACATTTCTCTATTGTTTTAAAATTAAGGAGCTTTAAATTATTCAAAAAATAAAGATTAGGTATTGTAAAAGGTTTGTGTTATATTTGATACTTATATTTGATGGCATTTCTTTATTTATGTAAAACAATTAAGTAAAATAAATTGAATTTTGGCCAGCTTTGTTTTGAGATTGAAGGTTACAAAAGTTTTTCTTATCAACTTTGAAAGTCATTAAGACAAATTGTTTGTCTCTAAACTAGGTCATTTCTACCTCTGAAGCCAGAGGAGCTGTAGAAAAATGGCTGCTGCAAGTGCAAGATGTCATGTTGATGTCAGTGCGTGATGTCATTGAGAGAGCAGTTGAGGTAAGTAGAGAGGATTATTTTAAATTTTGCCTCATGTTTTGTGTTTTGACATGTAACATACATAATTAAACACACATCATATACATAAATTACAATGTCATTTATTTTATAATTGACAAAAAAGCAGAGAATGTTTTTATGTTTCAAATTGTTTTGTTTTTTTCCCAAGGTGCACAATAATTTAAATAGCTGTTATTTTATGAGTACATTCCTCATTCATACCTGAATATATTTTACTTGAATGTTCCTCATTCCCTACCAACATATGTTTTGCTGTATTTACTATATGGCAGCCAAGATTGAACCCCAAACCAGGACAGGTATATATGTGCAGTTAATGTATATGATTACAGGCATGTAGTTTCAGTGCTTCCCAATTGTCATAGACCATGATGCTCTGGTGTGCATCGAACTAGTGAGAAGTCACTTCAAAAGATGTGACACATTTTTAAAAGTTATGTTCACTAAGTCAACTTAAGTCATCCTTTCTTTTTCTGTATGTGACTTGCATGTTACTGCATAAATCAGAATTTTCGCATCATATAACATGGTGGAGAAAATATTGGGAAGCACTGTGTTAGGTTGAGATTTTCTTTTATTCAACATGGACACAAAAAATAGGCTGGTCATTCATCAGCTGTCACTTTTTCATTAAATTTTGTTGGTTGCAGTTGAGTTTTATGGCACAGAAATGAGAAAATCCCCTGGCAAAAAATGGTTAAAACCAAAGTAATGATTAGAGATGGTTTCTTTGATTATTTCATACCATCACAGTTGTTCATACCATATCAATTGATTGTGGTATGTCCATGATTTTATTTAGTCACACTTCATCCATGATTTCAGCATTAATTAATCATAAAAATATCATAAAAATATCTCATTTTAAATGATTAATTCATATATCCACCATCATTTTATTCATTTTGTATTTTTTTATTTATTGTACCTGTTGTAGCTAGGTAGTATTTTTTTTTTAAAATGTAGTCTAATGTTCCTTGTTCATAACTTTTGTTTGTATGTTTAGTTGTTGATAGAGTCATGTGTTTTAGGTCACCATTAAATTTTTGTGAGGTAGAGATGTTTAGTGGCGTAATTTAAGGAATACATTTTTAAAACTGTCAATTGCTATATTTTTTTACTAATTTTTCCCAACTCATCTAATTCTAAGGTGGATCCCTTTTCATTTGAGGTATTATAAACTAAAACATCTATCCTGCTATTTAACTATGGATCTGTGCACCAGGACTTAAATGACAACATGAGTTATTGTCAAAGCTTTTCCAACATCTTTTGACTTTATTGAATCCACTACTTTTTACTAAAGCAGTGAACTCCAAAAAGAACTGTTTAAATGGTTTAAGGTTTGATATATAATGCTGGATCAGAAAATTATGTGAATAACTGTTTCACTCATACAGGCATATCCCATGACACCACGTACTGAGTGGGTCAAAGTGTGGCCAGGTCAAGTTGTCTTGTGCGTTTCCCAGGTGAGAAATCAACAGTGATGTCCATATGTCTAAACAGGGCTGTATAGTGAAATTCAGCCATGAGCCCATGGAATTTAAATGTACATTTAGTAAGGTCCCCTGTGAGTGATGTATCAGAAAGCAGCAGCAAACCTTGACATTAGCACATTTTTTTACATGACATGTACAATATTTTGGAGAAACCTTTTTAAATATAATAGTTCTTTATTGTTGGGTTATTTCCAATGTAAAAGAGAAATCCGGGTGGGAACACATTTATATATTAAAAAAGTATGTGTAGGGGGGCATCAGATAAAAATGGGGTATTGTCATGGGCGCCCGCAGAAAACTTTCTTGGAGGGGCAAAAAAATCGATTAACTTTCCAGGGGGGGGGGGGGGGAAAAAAATTTTTAGAAAGTTTTAA
>CAXITT010000475.1:420959-445891 GCA_964033795.1 Lymnaea stagnalis | reverse complement strand
GGGGGGGGGGGGGCAAAAAATCGATTTACTTTCGAGGGGGGGGGCAAAATTTTTTTAGTAATGTTTTAATATAGTTTTAATTTACTGTAGCGTATTTGTATGGTGAACGAATGGACAGGACATCAGCTTAGTTACTTTCTCTTTATTTTCTCTTTACTTTAATAAATTTTTTGTCTATTTTTGTCTAAATTTTTTTTATCCAATCAATCCAGGGGGGGGGGGGCAAGTGCCCCCCTGCGGGCGCCTATGAGTAAAAAAGAAACAACACTTCACTAAAGTAACTTTTAAAATGTATATTTACACCTAGCCCTATACAGGTTATTGGTATTATTTAAAATACATCCTGTAATCATTAAGTGTTCCCGAAACCTGAGTGCCAGCCATATACGTTTGGGGCAATACAGGTTGTTGGTTGACAGGCATCCATTCTGACCAGCTCTCCAAACCGATGAATTTTTTGGTGAGCCATATACTGGCTGATTGGGATGGCACCAACCACTTTCGCTAATTTCCTGGTACCGAATGTGGGACCTTCTAGCTCTTCCAGCAGGTGGCCTTAGGGGTCGTTCGCAAATTACGTCACGCTCAGGGGGAGGGAGGGGGGTTGGTCGAGAATTCATAAAACTTTGCGACAGGGGAAAAAGGGGGCGGGGTAAAAAAAATTGTGACGTCGCGTTTAAAAAAAAAAATAATTAAAAAAAATTATAATCTAAAATTTTCTAATTTTAAAAAAAAAAAACTTTAATTAAATTCAGTCGATCACACCCTTTACGTATATAAAAAAATGATGCAAAAACTGTTGTGGCCAATTTACATTCGGCTCGGGGATGACTTCGTTGTTTCGCGTCACAGATTTCTAATAATACTCGTATCCGGAAATTTGATCGAAAGAAATTTCGTCGACGGTAAATTAATCGGCGGTAATTTGATCGAACGGAAATTTGGTCGAAACTTTTTTCAGTTTTTACGTGAAAGCTTTTGCTTAAAATTTCTTTTCGAACGCATTATTTCATTTAGCAATATAGTATAATGCGTTGAAAAAGAAATTCGACGAAAATTTTAACGTCTGAACTGAAAAAAAAGGTTCGACCAAATTTCCGTTCGATCAAATTTCCGTCGATCAATTTACCGTCGACGAAATTTCTTTCGATCAAATTTCCGGTAACCAATAATACTACATCCTAATCCATAATGGAAAAATGTTAAAGAATAAAATAAGTTAAGTTATGAAAATTGTATGTATGTTTTGATTTTTTAGATGTGACGTGACACGGGGAGAGGGGGGGGTAAAGAATTTGTGACACTTTGTGACAGGGGGGAGGGGGGTCTAAAAGGTCATTTTTAGCGTGACGTAATATGCGAACGACCCCTTAAAAATCTCATATCGCCTTAAACATCTCACCTCGCAGGTGATTATTTTTCTCTCGAGATTTTTATTCAGAGCCAAAGTTTGACACTGTAATACTATATCATGGTTATCGAATGCCAGTAATAAAGTTAAGACATAAACGAATTTTGTTTGATATTTTAAGAAGCTTATAATAAATGTACAACATTAAAATAATTTAGTTAACAAAAAGTGTAATCTTATATGAACTGACATTGTTCCGTGTGTGACAAATGACGTCATTGAAACATTGATATCCTACAAATGACGTCATTGAAACATTGATATCCTACAAATGATGCCTTCGAGACATTGATATCCTACAAATGATGCCTCCGAGACATTGATATCCTACAAATGATGCCTCTGAGACATGGATATTCTACAAATGATGCCTCTGAGACATGGATATTCTACAAATGATGCCTTTGAGACATTGATATCCTCATAAAATGCACCAACTCATATAATGGCTAAATTCTGTTTGGGGCTGATTCTCAAACTTGTGATTCTTCCTTCCCAAGAAACATAGTACACAAAGGTGGCAATAAAAAATTAAGAACAAAACCCCCAGGTCAGTAAATAAGTACATCAAAGCACTCTTTATAAATGCCACTGAGCTATGGGATATTTGTAATAACGTGCACCCCCCTATATACAATTCAATGAACTGTAGTTTATTTAAATTAAAATGCTATAAAGCTTATTTCCATTTATTCAAAGAGAAAGGATTTGAAGAACAAATTTAACTTTTAGAAGATGTCTTATAAAAAAAGGCATATATCAATGACAAAGATATGAAGATTTATCAATTCAAAGGAAATTTGATCCCCATTGTAAAAAAAGGCAATTTTAGTTATCCCTAAGATAGGGTAACAATAAAAATCTTTCAGATAAATATTCAAAATAATGTGTCGAATTCATCCCATTTCAATTGGAAGGAATACACAACGATGCTCTCCTTCAATAATTGACTACTTGGCACCTCGGCGCGAAAAGATCTTAATATCTTTCGTTCATATTTTACAGCAGTCACCAGTAAGTATTTTATGTTGGATACCAGACAAACTTTATTTCAAATATTGTCCCATTAAAACTGGTTGAACAATTTCAATGCTATGGCTTATATAAAGAAAATGAAATGAGTAGCCCTGTCCCCGCTGGTTGTCAATAGTATGAGATCAAAACACATCGAGTTTTTCAATCAAGATTTGTAAGCACATGTGTACCAAGTTTCCAAGTCTAGATCTATCCATCATCGTCAGTGGCGCTACAACCCATTGTAAGCACATGTGTACCAAGTTACCAAGTCTAGATCTATCCATCATCGTCAGTGGCGCTACAACCCATGCTCCACTACATGCTTCCATTGGGATCGATCCATGGCTTTCCGCCTCCATCCTCCAGATCTAGAATGTCCATTAAGATTAATTTTATTTATATAGATCGCATAAGAAAAAAAGGAACTTAATCTTTCATATTTTACAACAGTGAGTCTTTTAGGTTGGATCACGAAAAGTTTATTTTAACGAATTGTCCCATTCAAATTGATTAATGAAAGGGATCTCACTTCACACACACATTTTTTTTTTTTTTTTTTTTTTTAAATGTGGATATTATTATTTTGAAATCTACCAATGACCAATGATCTAAAAGGGATAATGAAATGTATTGGACCAAGTTTGGTCTAGACGCAACAATTCACGTAGAAGCGCTCATTGTAAGCCTTCGTGCAAAGCTTTGGCTGTTAGAAGGGAAATGCACTGCAGAACCTACTATAAATATTTGGATATTAAAATCTGATTTCGAAACATTTGAGGAAAATCATAGAGGCTAATAGGAACATAAGAAACATAAAAAGCAATCCACAACACAACCGAGTCATTATCTGATGTCAGTAAACGATATTTAGATAAAACTTATTTGTATGGAATTTAAAACGGAAGATTTTACTGAATGTAAACATGTAGATAATTTAATTTAAAAAGTTAAATCTACCATGGACTGAAATTGTTCCACGTGTAACAAAATGATGGCTCTGAGACATTGCCATCCACATAAAATCGACCAACCCATTCAGTGACGTAGTTTTGCTAAATACTTCTTTAGGTTCTGAATTAAAAAAAAAAAAAATGCGAGTTTCCCTCCCACACGCACGCCACCCACACATCCACTATATAAAAAAGTTGTAACAAAATTAATAAAAGAGACCCATGACTGTAAGCCCCTTGGTACAAAGCACCCTTTTTGCACGCCCATGAACTACGTGCTTGTAAAAAAAAAAATATTGTACTATTGTTTGTTAACAAGCACGTAGAATAAAGGCTTATCAAAGACACGTACACGAAACAAAACGAAGAGTTAAAAAGTCCCTCAAAGTATGAGTATAAATATGAAAATAAAATTGATTTTTGTACTCATCCGTTACATTTGACGATTTTCAAATTTAAAAAATACGGCTTTTGGGACAAGAGTATGACGGCGAAGCTTTCCTGGAACCACCTGTAGGTCAGGTGGGCAGTGTTTCTTTGAGAAATTTTCCCCCGGGGGGCACTTCAGATTTTCGGGAGGCACTTCAGATTTTCGGTGGGGGGTGCGGGGCGAAGAGACAACACGGTATCCGAGGGGCGAAGACTGCGTTTGTCTTGTACAGTCTGATTATAGTCGAGTTCTCTTCCCATCATTTTGCTCCGAGGGGGGGCACTTGGCTTTCCCCGGGGGGGGGGGCACTTTGCTTCCCGGGGGAGGGGGCACTGCGGGGGAATGCCCATGTCAAATTCGGCTTGCGATCCACTGTTTGGTTTTCTCGTGATTGATCGACCCACTTCCAAACATAGTCACACCGAGCTTCCTTGAGTAGATATGAATGGTTATAAAATGCAGGAAATATGTCCCCAAGAACGTTTTTCTTAATTTGATAGGCCACACGTCTTCTACTGCTCTCTTTGCAATTCAATAAATAAATTAGAAGTTCATTTATTTAAAAATGAATAGCTACTATTAAAGGGGAGCGAGATTTTGGTTAAAATGCATTGTTAGGGGCGTGAGACTAGTCTAATAATTCAAAAATAGGTTCAAGAGCCATACCACCAAAAAAAATTTTTTTTTTTTTTGAACTTTGAGAAGGATTTAATATGAATCATAATTATCAATTTAATAAATTTCTTTTGGATATTACGGGAGATAACCATGATGTTGTTTTTGCTCGCGATTTGAAAACAAATAAACCTTCCAATCCACATAACCAGATTTCGAATGTCCAACCATATACCATATCTGTACCAGATTCAAATGTCCAACCATGTACCAGATCTGTACCAGATTCAAATGTCCAACCATGTACCAGATCTGTACCAGATTCAAATGTCCAACCATGTACCAGATCTGTACCAGATTCAAATGTCCAACCATGTACCATATCTGTACCAGATTCAAATGTCCAACCATGTACCAGATCTGTACCAGATTCAAATGTCCAACCATGTACCAGATCTGTACCAGATTCAAATGTCCAACCATGTACCAGATCTGTACCAGATTCAAATGTCCAACCATGTACCATATCTGTACCAGATTCAAATGTCCAACCATGTACCAGATCTGTACCAGATTCAAATGTCCAACCATGTACCAGATCTGTACCAGATTCAAATGTCCAACCATGTACCAGATCTGTACCAGATNGGTAGGTTGTATCCGTCATGCTAGGTGGGAAAGGGTTGTAGGTAGGTTGTATCCGTCATGCTGGTGTGAAGGGGGCTGTAGGTAGGTTGTATCCGTCATGCTAGGTGGGAAGGGGGCTGTAGGTAGGTTGTATCCGTCATGCTAAATGTGAAAGACCATGCTGCCCTCAAGACAAATGTCACTGATTTGTTCCGGCAAGTTTTCCGAAATAAGTTAGAAAGAAATGACACCCTAATATCTAACAAATGGCACGAGCACGACGTGGCAAGGGAATGTGGAAGGGGAATGTGGCAAGGGAATGTGGCAAGGGAATGTGGCAGGGAAATGTGACAGGGGAATGTGGCAGGGGAACGCGGCAGGGGAATGTGGCAGGGGTATGTGGCAAGGGAATGTGGCAGCGGAATGTGGCAGGGGAATGTGGCAGGGGAATGTGGCAGGGGAATGTGGCAGGAGAATGCTGGTGAGAGATTTCTTTTTCACGCTATATATCTAGGTTTGAAGCAGGTGTGATCGAGGTTTGATAGAGGTTTGAAACAGGTTTGATACAGGTTTGATTACAAGCTTGATACAGGCTTGATACAGGTTTGATGGTGTGGGTCCTGCTGATAACTCCTATAGTTCTAGGGCAGCACTTCTCAACCTGTGGGTCGCGACCCCTTTGGGGGTCGCGGGACCCTTTTCCAGGGGTCACATAAGACCATCTGAAAACATATATCCTTACAGCTATGAAGTAGCAACGAAAATAATTGTGTGGCTGGGGGGTCGCCATGACACAAGAAACTGTATTAAGGGGTCGCGGCACTAGAAAGGTTGAGAACCACTGTTCTAGGGGCTCTCAGATAATTGAAAGGACCAAAAAAAAAAAAAAAAGGAAGTAAACTTAAAAAAAAAAAAAAAAAAAAACCAAAACAAAAAAAAAAAAAGAAAGGTTGAGAACCACTGTTCTAGGGGCTCTCAGATAAATGAAAGGACCAAAAAAAAAAAAAAAAGGAAGTAAACTTTCAACTTTGAATTCATCGGTCCCAACACGTAAAAGTGGAAGAGAGGCTCCACAGGTCACGCGACGGATCTGGTTGCTAGGCCGCTAAACTAAATGCCTGCTCTCTTTTCAAACAAATAAAAACTAAACAAACAAAAAACACATACAAATTAAACAACACCTAAAAACCAAGGGTTTTTTTTTTTTTTTTTTTTTTTTGGTAGTATAAATCCTTTTATAAAGTGTACTATCGAGCAATGGGATTTGGGGCTGAACATTTTTATAAGAATCGCAATTAGCGCCCCACCTCCACCCCCAAGGCTGGCACATTTTTTTCACGCCCCTGAATTTTAATATTCTAATGTCCCACCCGCTTTTACACCAAATATTTATGTAAAACAAGAAGAAAATATTACGCACCAAACGCACTTGCGATATTTTTAAAGAATCTCATTTAGTGCAGTGATCGGGAATTTTGTTTCGTGAAGTCAGTGGCATCTGGTACCTTAAAACTGATTTTTTAATTAATTAATTAATTTTTATTTTATTTTGTGGGGGGGGGGGCGCTTAAAATTTGATAGAATGTGTTGTCATCGACAACGAGTCTTTGCTCCAAGTATCAGGGAATTAGCCGTCCGAAGATTTAGCCCTAAACAAGCACACGAACAAAATCGAGGCGAATATAAAAGGATTAAAAAAAAAACAAAAAACAACAAAAAAAAAAAAGTCTCGTATATGTATTTGTGTTGTAAGGAAATTTGAAAACCTAGGTGTGTGCACGAATCAATATATCGGCAGAACAAGACTTTCATAAGCTGGCAACTGCTGCTGGCGTTCAATGAACATAGTTTTTAAAAAAAAATTATAATAATAATTCGCATTCAGTTATCCCTCACATCGTGAGCCATTGAGCTGGTCATGGCGTAGAACTGTGTGTGGACAGCTTGTCTGAAACTTTGATGTACACATTTGTAAATTGACGCGGGAGGAGGGACGGGGGGGGGGGGGCGGGGCGGCAACCCACAAAATGTTTGTGCCCAACCTGTTGGCAACTGTCCTCACATCGTGAGCCATTGAGCTGGTCATGGCGTAGAACTGTGTGTGGACAGCTTGTCTGAAACTTTGATGTACACATTTGTAAATTGACGCGGGAGGAGGGACGGGGGGGGGGGCAGGGCGGCAACACACAAAATGTTTGTGCACAACCTGTTGGCAACTGTATATCTAGGTACCGTATATAATTGCTGCGTTGAATATCTGGGGGTCGGACGCTGTCGGGTTCTGCTCACGAGCCACACTGATGTCTACAGACGCGAGCTGTTAGGACGTGTCCGAGAGTTGAGCTTGAATAAAAGTAAGTGGGTCAGAGGATGTTGTTGACATTAAGAGATTGTGTCAAATGTGTCATAGTTGTTGTTTTGTTGTTGTTTTTTTGTGTGTTTTTTTTGGGGTAAGCTGGTCACGTGAAAGTTTCAGATTATTTTTTTTTTAAAATTACTTCAGTAGCTGTTTTTATAATATTTTTTTTCTTTGAAGTTGATATATTCCATCTTAGTATTATAGTCCATCTTATTATAATATTCCATCTTAGTATAATATTCCATCTTAATATAATGACGGTGATCTGATTACGCCGCTGATCTTTTCAGCAATTATTCGACTTTAAAAGAGGAAAGCTGATATTTTCAGAAACAATTATTTTACAGAGACTTCCTCCCGGTGCTCCCCCCCCCCTCCTTATAGTAATTTTTACAACGAGCATGATGAAGACTGGCTATTTCAATCTATTTATATAAAAAAAAATTAATTATTGTTTTTGTTCAGCCAGACCAATGTCAGACCAACGCTCACAAAGACATTTTGTGCGTGTAACTTAGGTAGTCGGCCAGTAACCCATAATGGGAATAGTGTCCCAAGGAGAGATGGCCTGGCAAAAATTCTATTTTTAGTGGTGTTTTAGCAGTGTGGTTTGATGATCTAGAATTTTAATTATTTTGCTGTTTTTTTGTTTTTTTTGGAGGGGGGGGGTATTTATTCTTGACAGATACTTTAAATGTCTGACTAATAGATTTACTTGTTCTAGCTTAAAAGTTGTCATCTTAATGAGAATGTTTATCAATATGCTGAAAATGAATATGTAAAATCTCACCAAAACACATTTTTCATTTATTTTTTAACATTTTTTTTTAATTAATAAAAAGAAGCGTTTCTTTTCTTTTTGTAAAAAAATGGCTATCTAAATTTAGACACTGTCATTTTTAACATCATGGCTGACAAAGAAATCGGTGAAGCAATAAAATTAGTTCATTATAAAGTGAACTGCGTACGAAAGTTTTCCTAGCTCGAGTATAATTTTAAACACATCTCTATCAAGGGAGCTAACACAAAATCCAACAGGTATAGTGTGTTCTTTTGACTAGAGAGTATATGATGAGACTGCTGCTCTCAAGCTACGACAAGCTCATATAATCACGACAAGCTCATATAATCACGACAAGCTCATATAATCTCAATGCCAAAATATCTCCCCAAAGCTGACCCATTTTACGTCATACAACCAATATTCAGTTAGCACACATTCGACCTATTGTCCAGCACGCATCATCGGCTGTATTGTCTCGTGCCAAACTCCCATTCGTGGTGTGAGACTCTTAACACAAACAAAAGTTCTTTCCCACGGCGCTGTCTAAAACATTCCAGTTATGAGTCATGTACTAAACATGGAGTGAGTCACTAGTGCTCAGCACTGACCTGATGTTCACCGTCTCGATTTATAAATAGCTTGGCAACAGAAGCTGGGGTCGCAAAGACTCGTCATTGAAAAAAAATAGAGTCGTTTAAAAGCTGTCAGGTGGCCTTGAAGTTAGTGACCTTGACCCCAAAGCTTCTGCGTGGTTCATTTTTAGGAGAGTATGGCAACTAGATACTAATACTAGTGATAAAGGGGGGGGGGTGGTTGTTTGTTTGGCAGAGTTGGAGTCAGATAGGGACAAGATGCTCCGTGACACTCATCCGTGTATTGACCCACTCAGTGCGGAGCGACCCAACCAATGGTTTGACACACTTTAGGAATACCTCAAGCTATCGGCAGTTGATGTAACGACTATGTTTTAGTTCTGTAACGTTGGGTATTTTGATATCTTTAGGGCAGAAGACCGATTAGATGAAAGATACGTTTTACTCATTTATGTTTTATCTTTTTAAAGGAAAACAAAATAATAAAAGGAGGAGATAAGAGGAATGAGTTTTCTTCGATTCTTTAAGAGGAAGAAAGACCCGGAGTGCAAGAAAAAGGAGAAAAAAGACGGTGATAAAAAGAAGCACCGAAATTTCTTCAAAGGAAGATGGAAGAAGGAAGAGACGCAACCCGTGTCAGATCCTTCCATAGAAACTAGGAAACTGTTCTACACTGCAGGTACCTGTACAACATTATAATAAAGTTTTCAGGGCTGATAATTCTTAAAATAATGCTGATACCAGGACCGGTAACTCCATTATTTATATTTTTCCTGTTATGCTTAAAAAATTCATTTTATGTTTTTTTTTAAATTAATAAAAATAAACAGAACTGCATCATTTTTAGAGTTCCATTCCCTGGGTGACGTAACGCGAGACGACACGATGACAAAAGAAGAGTTCTACAGACTCATGATGCTGCTGGGATATCCTGACGGGGTGGAGGGGGCAGAGGTGAGCCAACTCAAGAAAAAAAAAATACAAAAATACAAAAACATAAATTTTTTGGAGCATAAAAAAAAAATATTGTAAACCTACTCAGCGTAATGCAGTTTTTAGTGTGTGGAGTTAATTCAATTTCACTAAGAGTTACAGTATTATTTTACTCAATCATTTTTGTTCATAAATATTTTTTCTAAAGTTCAGATTAAGGGAAATAGCTAATTTTGTTTTCGCAAATAGATCAATATAATGTATAGTTATCTCCCCCGGATATATAAAGAAATAAAAAATAATTAATTTAAAAAATGCTCTTTTATCCATATTCTCATGGATGGATCTTTCTGGTTTAGTTTTTAAACTTTTTTGTCCTCGCCTCTTCCAGAGAATTTGGTTGGATCATGGCCAGGAAGATGGAGGTAGAATGACTTTAGATCAATATATTGCTTTGATGTTTGATGACGCTGTTGATGCCAAGTAAGCTAACTTGTTATTTAACTTACATTAGAGTCATTTAGTGTCAAGATTTTTCTATAGGAGATATGTATCACAAATAATCTTTTAATTAGTCAACATGGTGATAAACAGAAGTGGGTTAAACAAAACAAGAGTCTATCCAATTAATGATGAATGGTAGTTATAAATACTAAAATTGCAGTAGAGTCAATGGAATAATAGAGTAGTAAACTTATTTAAATACTTAAATACATGAGGCATGGAGTAGATTTTTATTTTTGTTTGAATTATTTAATACATTTGTGGCTTGCTTGGTTACATGGTTGGTTGTCTTTCTTCCTAGGACGAATTGCTGGAGAAAGCTCTTTGCCAATTTCGACCCAGATGGCAACGCTTTCGCCTCCAAATCTGAAGTCATAAAAGGATTACAGAACATTGGTCTTGACATCACACCAGAAATGCGTAAGATAGTTGACAAAATGGACACGAACAAAGATGGCAAGATAAGCTATGAAGAGTTCTTGAAAGCGCAGCTAAAGCAATGATTTTTTAAATTTATGTGTCTGTGGTTTCCCCGTATTTTTTGCTTATTTACATTAGTTACGCTTGATGCATGGTCCACTAAAAAAAAAAAGCCCCCGCACATTTAAAGGCCCTTAAATTTAAAGGTATTTGCCAGAGCATTTGAACAAGCAGCCTCCATAATAGTTAGAAATTTTCTTGTGGTTGTTGCCCATTATTGGAGACCCAAAAAAAAAAAAGGGGGGGGGAGGGAGATCTGCTTTATTCCACTGTTAGTTGAGTTTAGGTCAGTTATTTTAATGATTTTCATAGCACACATTCCTAGGGAGATCATGACTGATCTTTATTACAATTATTTTTTGTACATGCTTCCTTACAAAGTTTGCATCACTATCAGCACAGGGCTGCATTGTGTCCTACATCTCAAAATGGGGTTAAATAACTTACAAAATTCACTTTAAGAATTAGTATTCTGTACATTTTTATTTTACATTTAATGACATTCATGGTGAAATTTTACTGTGATATCTTATGAAATATTGACATATTTAGTCATTGTCACTTAATTTTACAGCAGCATCTAATGATCGTGTGATATACTAATGAAAATTAAATAATGTCACAATGACATCTTGATGACGATGACATTTAATGACATGCATAAAATCTCCTCCTGTAACAAGTAACTATGTCAAAGCTCCATCCTATTACTACTACTGAGGAATGATTTTTTTTGTGTATCTCATGTTTGTTATATTTATGGCTGTTGCTTTACTTTCCCATTACCAATTAAACATTTCTAAATCTCAAGTCTTAGGAGAATTTGAGTACTTCATTTCAAAAAATCATCATAACATTTCTGAAAAATAGTTTCCCCCTTGAAGTAACTAATAGAATTGTGTTTGTCCAGGCATGAACTGACTACAGTTAAAAATGGGCTGTTGTGGTTTAAAACTCTAAAGTCCAAGTCATAGGAATTTCAACATTTTTCACGTTTGTTATAATTGAAGAATTACAGAAGATAAATCAGTTTTTAAAAAAAGATAGCCTGATAAATTTGCAGCCTAACTGCATCAGCTGACTACAGCCTGTTGACCCAACTACAGCCTAACTGTAGCAGCCGACTGCAGCCTAACTGTTTCAGCCAAATACAGCATAATTGTATAAGCCGACTACAGCCTAACTGTATGAGCAGATTACAGCCTGTGTAAGCTGACTACAGCCTAACAGTATAAAGCAAAGGTGAGACATGGTAGAGACAGCAGCGATGATCCACTGACTGGACGTTTTACTATAAAAATTGGCCAGGTCAATTGTTTTCGATATTTTTCTATAAAGTATGCATTTGTAGCTGCCCTGGTTAAAAACTACTTGTTTGCCCAGACAAACAGCTAAAAGCAATCTAAGGAGTGCTGATCAACAACTTACTACAAATGTGAACCACGTAAGAGCTGAATGGGTAAATTGATTCATGGAGCATGAAGTCCAAGTCACAAACATGTTCTAGCTAATAACTTAAAGTAAGGTGAAACTGCTTGCATCGACAGGCTTACATCCAGGTCAACAGGTTACCTCTTCTGAAAAGCTGATGTAAAGTTGACCCCCAACAGACCAAATCAAGTGAACAACACTTCAGCTTCAAGGCTTTAAAGCTCATTCATATCTTCAAACTTTATCTTTTCAACCTTTCAGGACAAAACATCATTTGAAACTGGGCCCTTACTTCCATCCAATTTCTAACGGATCTTAAGATAAATAAAAGACAACAAAATGACCTAATGGTTTATCAGATTTAATGATAAGATAAGTTGTGATTAATATTCTATGAAGTATTCCATCACCTTTGGTCACATGAGCAATACAAATAAAGTGTACAATAAGACTCGCCGGAGGAGGGGGAGAGGGGGGGGGAGGCCGCACATAAAAACTAGCTGTTTATCAATCAATGCACACTCAAAGTTTAACACTAAAACTAAAAATGGTTATACTTTAAATCCAAATGTAGCTAGAGAATTAATACTCTAAATATTTGGACAAAAATCGTTAAATATTAAATTTGATCACAAAAAATATAATAATTTCTTTAATTTCTGTGAGAGTCTTTGCATTGCCAAAGATCTACTATTTTGATTTCATTGTTTTTCACTTCAAAATGCCACCCCTAGACAGGAATAATGGGGACCATTTAATAAAATATTGTTAGAAATGTTTTTTTAAATCACTGATCTGAGTTGCTGAGAAATGTCTTATCATAATCTAAGTCTAAGTAACAAAAGTTACAAAAAATTGTAAATGCCACAAAAAATAAATGCAAGCACAAATTATGTTGAAAAGTTTACTGATTATCATAATATATAGTTACAAAATGTTACAATTTAAAGTTGATGACAATCTTAAAAGTAAAATGATCTTATTTTAACATTAGGAAAAAATTAAAGTTTGAGGAAATTTTCCTACATTTGATCTGGAATGTGCAATATGTGGGGGAAATTTCAAAACACACTGTATGTAGCATTGTCTTCTTTTGATATTATACAACAATAGATTAATGGACCACAACAAAACTAGATTTCAGTGGTGGCCATCTTTATAAGGAATTCAAATAGTAGGTTGCACCCTAAGGGGTGGTTCGCAAATTACGTCACGCTCGCCCGGGGGGGGGGGGGGGGGGGGGTCCAAAAAAAAATTTGTGGGGTGGTGTTTTTTTTTTTTTTTTTTTTTTTTTTTTTTTTTTTTTTTTTAAAAATTTTTTTTTTTTTTTTTAAAACATTAATTTGAGGTCGAAATTGCCTCAGGTATTATAGGTACCATGAAACTCAGTTTTCTAATACTACATAATAATACTACATTTAATACTACATCTTAATCCATTATAGGAAAATGTTAAATAAAATCTTAGTTTAGTTACCAAAAATTTTATGTATGTTTTGAATTTTTTTTTTAGTTGTGAAGTGACACAGGGGTGGTGGTGTGTGTTAAAGAATTTGTGACATTTCGTGACAGGGGGATCTTAAAAGGTAATTTTTAGCATGACGTAATTTACTAACGACCCCAAATGTCAACATTCCAGATTGTCCAAATTTTGAGCATGTTCAAAAATAATTTCAGTTTGGGTTTTAAGTAATCAACTGTTGACAACTCTACAAGATCGGTGAGAAGAAAACTTTGTAAGACATTCAAAATGGGTGAGCTCATTTATAAAGCAGGGAATTTTTTTTGTACAAGTAGAGCAACAAAACTGATAACTGCTTAAATAATTCTGCTTATCCGGCAAGAGTTAAAGGTCATTCAATTCATTTATGGAGTAAGTTGTTTAGGAATACACATAAGATTCACAACTGTTGGACGTTCAAAAGAAATTATGCAAAAATAATGTTGTAAAAACTATACAGCTTTCAAAAAATTTTTAAATAAATTTTTTCAAACCAATTATTATGCCATAGAAAAAGAAACGCAGGATTAAGTGCATTGCATTACATACAAGTAAGTTATTTCATTACAGTAGTTATATACAGTTTCAGTAACAAGGGCAAGGGCAGTATGTGGTGGCCCACACTAACAACATCAACAAATTTCAGCATTAGAGACAAGAAGAGGAAATGAACATTCTAAAAATTGGAAAGTGATTTGTTTGAACCCCACAGCTCATGCAGTTTGAGACAGTTACAGTGATGTTATATTTACAACTGCTTGAAAATTTAAATTGATTTTAAAAATTAAAATAAAGCCTTGTCCCACTTTTCATCATATCCACAAGTTGGTATATCTCTACATGCTAATAACACATAGACAATTACTTCAGAAATGGAATTATTTGCACACAAAAAAGCAATTTTCTTGAAAAAACTGGACTATCTGTGCAAAACAAAACAAAAACCAAACAACTCCACACATCATCTTGAGGACCATATTATAAACCATCCAACATTTCACCCTCAAAATAAGCAAGTGAAAAGCATTAGCCCTGGATAAGACTCAGTTCCAACAATTAATAAAGCTCTGAGGTTGTTAAGAAATGTTGCTGGATTGTCTTTGGTTTTATGTAATGCTGAGCCACCACACACAACTGATCAACGACAGCATCCTCTGATTCCCTCAACAGCAGTCCGTAGTTCTAATTTTAATTATTTACAAACTTTATTTATCAAGCTATCAAGCTCAATTAAGATTACTGGATTGGTTTTCAGAACTTGAGACTTATATTCTTAAGATGATAAACAAAGAGTTTGAAAATATTTCTTTTTTTTTATACTGATTTAAATTATAATATTAGGCTGCCTGTGTTCCAATATTTGAAAACCGTTTAAAAACAAACATTATCCAATGAATTTGTAAATTAAGATCTAGATCTTGGCTTCTCAAAGTGTTTTCCATACTGCGCCCACAGAAACCAAGTGTAGTCAAAGTCCATGTTCGGAGACACTGAAATTTGATTCTGTGTGTCAGATTAATTTCCTCTTCATAATGGATTGTACCCTTCAGCATCATTTTTGTCTTCTTTCTACAGCCTTATTTCCTACCTCACACTATCTTGCACAATGTCAGTCTAGTCAACTACCCACCAGAAAAATGTCCAGACTTTGATCAATTTTCACAGAGTTAAATAATATACCATCTGTTTGGTTGCTGCCATTTTTTTTCTCTCGTTGAAAGTTATTTCACTGAACAAACTTTAATGAACAATATTTTTAACATAATTCCAATGGGACCAGTTCAAATAATTTTCTGTCCTCGTTGCTATGATTTATTTGTCCTTAAAAGAAGACTGAAAATATATGTATTAATATATGGACTAAAGGAGGGAAAAATCACATGATATTGGCATCATGACAAAATAACAGCATTAAAAATCTAGAAATATCTTAGATTCAATATTTTAAGAGAAAAATCTACAAAATAAGCAAGTCTCTGAAGCACAATTAATATTTGACATAGGGCATAAGATGAGCTTAAATTTGTTCTCCAGAGAATCTCCTTAACAAATGGACGACGAGTAGACAGTATAACATGTATGTTTTAAAGAAATACTTATATTTCTAAATGTTAGAGATTAATCGACTGCTGTTCACTTGTGTCGTTGATAAGAAACTAATTGCTCCCAAATCAAAACATAGTACAATGAACTGTCTAAAACTTGGAGAAGAATCAACTGTACAAAATGTGTACAACATGATGGAATCATTAACCCTTTACGGTTCGAGCATGAGTTTCTAATCAGTATCAATTAATTTTACATGTTTAAGTGTGTTAATTCATCTTGAGTAATGGGTTTAACTTTTGTTGGTGGGTGTTTGCATATAAAAAAAAACACATTTTACTAATGGAAAAAAATTTGATGATGCTGTCAAATAAGTCGTTGGGAGGAGATTCACATGATATTTTAAATACTCATATCATTGTCCACATATCAATAAAATGAATCAAAGAAAAACCCCACTATTATGTTTTCAAGTAATTTTCTTGTGATACTGAAACATCTGGTATCATGAAAACCTAGAATGCTGAATTAACAGCAGGTGCCTGCCAAACAGCATTGTTAGGAAATATTAGGCACCCTTTTCAGCTCATCAGACTGTGAAGGGTTAAGAATTCACATTTTACAAAATGACCACAAAAAATCAATGGCATTTAACTTTACATAATTAGAACAAATCAAATGACATAAATCAGTGGTTCCCAAACTTAGTCAGAATATGGATTTCCTGAATTTGTTAGTTTTTTTATACATCCCCACCCAAATGACATAATTTTGTATTAATGTATAAAAATACAAATCTTGGTTGTGGGTTGCAAAAAGTATTTTTGAAAAGAGATTTGGAACCACTGCTTTATTCTATCACCCTCAAACACCAAAATTAGAAACAATAATTTTTGAGCTGACTGCATTGATATTTTGTTTTTAAACATTCAAATATTCAATAAAGTAATTGTAAAAGTTCAAAGACTGTATAATATCCAAGTTTATATGTGTTAAATTCTAACTAAATAAAACATTCACTAATAATAATGTAACTCCAAAAACTTCACTTTATGAAGAATTTGAACAAGTCAGCACTGAGCAGTATAACTGGAAATTCCCCACCCACAAAAAAATAAAAAATTCATGTGTACATCCTATTTATAAAATGACTTTTTGTCCATGGTCAAATTCTATCTGGGAATGACATTATGCTCACAACAGGTGGCCACAGTAGTAGATGGTTTTTGGACAGTGTAGACTGCTGGGAGGCACAACCTAACTTAAGATAAATATAGCTTAGTATCACAACATGTGGATAAAATGTCATCATTGGCCTTGAATCACTACTGTAGATTTTTTTTAACATTTAGCAATTTAATTACTGCACATTCTGCTATATTAAAAAGACTCAAAATTTTAATATATATATAAAATTACTGTTGAGTTACTGTTGACCAAACATGGACGATTCTGTTCATTACAAGAGACAAAGTGATTCCTTCTTATTTCAAAAATGATATCCCAAACTATCTAAAAGTAGGGTGAAGAAACATTTATAAAATTTGATGGCTTTCTAAAATTGCCTCATTTCAATGAACATTTGAATATTCCTATTTATATCAATCTACCCTTGCCACATTCTTGTGGACGGCCTATGCCCCAGACGGGGTAAAAAGGCATTATAAGAACACCCTTGCTACAAACAATATATTTAAACTTTTTTTTCTTTTAAATTTTTGGAACATTTTCTTCGCTCACAATCATACTTTCCAATTAACTTAAGTAAGTCTATGGGAATTACTAGTTTAAACTTATAACAATTCACAAAGTTTATAACACTGTCATTTATCAGAGGCATTATTTTTTAGTGTCTTGATATCTTTTTTTTTTTTAACCTAAGGACAGCATTTAAGAAGAAGATGCTCTAATTCAATTCCCTTTCTATGCTTCTTGGTCAACAAACAAAGTGTATGGGGTTGTCCAGACTGTCAGGCGATTCTGCATGTTCTGCAACAAATCCACTGCTCGGCTGGCTTCCATGGCACTAAACACCATGACCAGGAAAGACAAACAGCATCCAGTGATGGCCATGTTGAACCCGTAGCCGAGCTCAGCCATTTCCTCTGTGATTGATAGGTCTGTGAGCCCAAAGTACGAGAGATGATTCATGCCGAACATTGCAACAGCGTAAATACCAGCGGACACTGAGGAGAAGAAAGTCTCATTAAATATAAAAGAAAAAAACAACCTATGCTTGTAAAAAAATTATGTACCATACAGAAAAACTTAAGGAAAAACACTCTATACACATACATACAAATATCAAACTAGCATTATGCTCAAGGATTACATACAGAAAATTGTAACTCAAAAAATGGTATTCATTTGCATATGAATAGACACCAGTAGCACTAGAACTTAAACTTATAAAGTCAACTGTAGGTCTATCTTCATTTACTTACTCACTGACAAATGAAACAGTTGTTTACTGACGTACACACTGACAAATGAAACACTTGTTCACTTACGTGCCAAAAAGTTAAAAGCAGTGAGAACTCTAAAACTGCCCTTGGATTCCAAAAACTGTACAGCATAGAGGATGTACATAACAGTGGAGACAAGCATTCCAATACAGTGCAATAGGTACATCGCTTGGATGGAACGAAACCATGCTGTAAAATAAAATATAAACAAATATCAGCTCAGTTTGACAAAAAAATAAAGACTTAACTATAAACCAAATGAAGAGCTGTTACAGTCCAGACTGCTTTGGAAACATCAAACAATATAAATTATACCTGTAATAATATGTTCAATAGGATCTTATGAGACTAATCACTATGATGTGGATGTTGTACTTTGAATAAGCATCTTTCATCACCAGCCAATGTGATCCCAGTTGATCCCATGGTCGATATGCAGTAGACTCCATGTTTTCTGGCACCATCCATGCCTTGGTTAGGGTCTTAGGTGTGATCTGTGTATGCCTGGCATGTTAGGCCTAGCTCTGTGATTTGATCATCAAGTCCTGGCGAGTATACAGATGATCTGGCTAACTGTTTCATGCGCAATATACAATAGACTCCATGTTTTTCTGGCAGCATCCATGGCTTGTTTAAGGTCTTGGGTGTGATCTGATATGCCTGGCATGTTAGGCCTAGCTCTGTGATTTGAGCATCAAGCCCTGGCAAGTATACAGATGATCTGGCTGTTTCATGCGCTCAGTTCCAAAATGCCCTATATGCAGGATTTGGAGAACCTGACCTTGAATTATTTTAGGCACTACAATTCTTGAACCATATAAGAAACAATTTGAATCCACTCAGAGTGAGACTTTAATATTTTTAAAAGCTGATAAATTAACTGCATCAGAGTTAAAGCTTTGCTAGTAGAGAAAGGCTAGCCCTCTTGACAATAAATAATTACTTAGAATCAGAAGAGTTTTTAAGTGACTCTTTGGCAAGGACTCCTGGATCTATTGGTCTGATCTGCAAGCTCACTAGTTTGATCAAACATACAGAATCCATATCTGCTTCACTTTCTTCACCATCAAAAATGTCATCTGGAATGAGGGTAGACCACTATGAGCATCCCATGATCAGCTAATTTCGGAATTCAATGATATAGTCATATTAACTTAAGGAATTCAATGATGATGTCATATTGACTCAAGGAATTCGATAATAATGTCACATTGACTCAAGGTAAGAGCCAACCTGGCTAAACGATTTGCTGCCAGTGCTGGAGTTCCTTTTCCTGAACTAAATATGCTTTTCGGTGGTTTATGGTCGATAACCAAAACAAACTTGCTTTCATACAGATATTGATCCAATTTTGATAGTGCAAAAATAATTGACAGTGATTCCTTCTGAATCTGACTATATCTGTGTTGTGCCACTGTGAAAGTTTTCAAAATTTTAGCAAAAGGGCCTTCACGATTGTCATGATATCTGTGGAAAGAAAACTTCTTATGCCAACATTTGACATGTCCCAGGCTATGCCTATGTTTAGAGTTGGATCATAGTGAACTATAACTGTATCAGAAGAGAGCAATTGTTTGACTTTTCTGAAAGCTTCTTCTTGCTCTGTTTTCCACCATCAACTGTTCTTTTTAGTTAAATAATACAGTGGCTATAGGCTATAGTACAGTTGACAGGTCTGGTAAGAACTTTTAAAACTGCACTTGACCAAGAAATGACTGCAGACTGGACATATCTGTGGCTGCCGGCATGGTTATCTACTTTTGCCCTCATGGTTATCTACTTTTGACCCTTTTGATATGCCATTTCTTCATAGTTCATGCACCAAATATTAAATTTATCGTTGGGCAAAAACGCATCAGAAAGGTGTATTTTTAAGAAATAATGTCCACCTTTCAACTTTCTTATAAGGTCTTCTGGTAATGGCATTGGGTACCTGGGTGTTTCTAACTGTGAATTTTTAATTTTTGCATGGTCATCACAGATCTTGATTTGTACCTTTCCCCCTGTTATAGATTTCCTTTTTAAGAGAGCTATGGAGGGGCCAAATGATTAAACTGTACTGGTTTTCAGACTGCTGAGGATATTCCAGCTTCATAAGCTTCTGCTAGTTATGCCTTAATTCCAAATGAACAATTTTTGGGTTTCATATAAATAGGTTGTGCATTTGGCTTGCACTTGATATCTAACTCAAAGTCTTTAAATAGTCCAAGACCTGGTTCAAAAAGTTTAAGGAATTCACTGGAGGTTTGCGCACAAGATTTATGCAAGAGTTTTTATTGCTTATATGATATACCTGTGTCTGAAAAGATGGTCCATTGAAATATTAAGATTTTTTTTACTGCTGTTCTGCCCAGCAAGTTTAATTTGTGATCTTTTACTACTACTAAGGACATGTTTGAAGAGGATTCACTTGCATCAGCTTTTATTTCTTTACTTCCTAGAACTTTAAATTGGTCACCTGAAGCCAAGTCATACTTAATGGATACTGGACTCAATGTTGGTTGTCCAAGCTTTTGCTACACAGTCTCTGACATATAATTTTCCCCAGCTTTCCATTTCAAATATAAATTTCTTTCCTTCCATGAGTAGTTCCTGATTTATTGGTGATTTAGAAAACTGTTCTGCCCGATTTTTTTTTTTTTTTTAAATTTCATTCGGTGTTTACTTTATTATCAGGAATTTCTGGTGGACAGCTTCATTGCACCTTCAGCTGCTTCCTCTGTTTCCATTGCTTTATTATTAAATAATATTAAAGGTAAATTCTGTTTCCTTCATTATAAATAGTATCTTCAAAATTGCTTCCTATTTACTGAGCACATAAACCTGGTCCTCATTGCTTCATCTAGATTTATTTATATTACACATCAATAATTTAATATAAATTTAATTTCTTGTTTCGTTTTTTTGTGAAAATGCATTCAAATGTCATTCATTTTCACCAACTTATAGTTAGGTGAAAAAATCTGGCATAATTATAGGGTGAAAAATAATAAAACAAATGGAGAGATCATTTACTGTCTTTATACCATGGGGTGGGGGCAACCCTGTTCAAAAGATAATAAAAATGAAATTTAGCACTGCACTTTTTTTTTTTTTTTTATACTGATGAAGCCTTCAATTTAGTTAGTGTTTAGTTGTGACTATGACTCACTGCCATGAGTTAATTTAATAAGTTTCCAAAAATATGAAATTATGTATTATTAATATTTTTTAAATAACTTTGTCATGTCAATGTCATAAATAATATCATAATAATAAATAATGTTTTTTTAGAGTATTTTTTGTACATGGTTACTTCAGGTGTGCTGCAGAATTCTTGGAAAGCCCTTGGGTGTACCACGAGTGAAAAAAAATTGCTGAGCTGTGCTATAATTATAGCCTGTGGCTATAGATATAGTACACAGACTAATATAGTAACTAAGTAACTGTAGAAGTGTAGTGCATGAAGTAGGTCTGACTGACCTGCGTAATGAGCGTCGACAAGGGCATTTAGTTTTTCCATTTCCCCACAGAATGAACTATCAATATCACAGTGCCTCATAACACCAACATCATTTTTGAAGAAAGGTGTTCGAATCCTCAACCACTGTGAACTGGCCATGGCCACCACCACACAAGCCAGGCTTAAAACAGATGTGACAAGACCTAGTACAAAACAAACGTTCGCCATCTTGGGTTGTGTAAAGTTTTTGTGTACTGGGAGGGAAGGAAGGAGGAGTGGACCGTTGCAGACGGCGGATGTACTCCTTTCCCGTGATCCTGCCCGAAGTTAACCGAAATATTTCGGTGCCAACTCGGGCCTCGGAAGAAATAATTTAACGCAAGGGAACAAACTACATGGGGGTAAACCCAGAGAAACTTTTGGTGACCCAGTGCATGACTCAGTTCTAGTGATCATGCCCAGTGCCACTTTGTAAGGTTTGCTATGTAACTATTTAATACACTTTAAAATACTTTGTTTCCCCCATAATATCACAACTTAATGACCCCCCCCCCCAAAAAAAATAATAATAAAAACCGCAGAAAGCCTCAATCAGTGGCGAACCTCGTTTGGGCGAAAGGGATGACCACCCAGACGGCACTTTCTAGGAATATCAAGTTGAACAACAGCAATTTTAAAAATTACTATTTAGACTCGGTATAAAATGACACTGTTATTTTTTCATTTATTCGCTAGTAGGCTTTCTACTTATAAGCCACACACATAAGTATTCACATCAGAGCCGTCGAGTATCTTTTAGAGCCCTCGACCCTTTTTCCAATTGCTCTTTGGTGCACCCCTGGATTCAAATGTATTATTATTTCAACATCACAAATTTGCAACACCCCCCCACACACTTTTTTTCCCTCTTCCCTAAATATACGAGGCTCTTTCAGCCGTGGAGGTTTCAGGGAGTGCAGAAAGACAGGCGGGGGGGGGGGCGCTTTTTCCCTTGTGTGGGGGGTATTTTTATGTCTACATACGAGTTTTTTTGTTGTTTTTTTTCCCCCCACTCACTTTTTTTCCCTCTTCCCTAAATATACGGGGCTCTTTCAGCCGGGGAGGTTTCAGGGAGTGCAGAAAGACAGGCGGGGGGGGGGGGCGCTTTTTCCATTATGTGGAGGGTATTTTTATGTCTACATCAGAGTTTTTTTGTTGTTTTTTTCATGGAAGATGGCTGCAAAACTATTGGCCCGCCCCGGGCGGCACTAACCCTAGGTAAGCCACTGGTAGCAGAACCTGCGCGACGCCTCTGTTTCACACATTGTTTTCAGGCATCTCTCTAGTGAGGGATAAATTCTTTCCAGCTCATTCGTTCAATTCCGCCTCTTGCTGTTTCTCTCACTCTCTGTTCTGTTGATGTCCCTTTGCGATATGTGTTATGGATTTAGTTGAAGGGGGGGGGGGGGTGGTCCTCCCTGAGGGCTTCTTTTTTTCGGTCCACCACTGCATAAAAAGACAAATGACTTAAATTGAATTCGTACTCTGTAGGCATAGTTTTTTTTGTGAGTGATGGGGGCGGCAAAGTCAAGAACCGCCCCGGGGTGTCACAAACAATAGCCGCTCCACTGGTGTCATGATAAATGCCCCCCTTTCAACTCAAAAAAAAAAAAACCAACAACAACAAAAAAAGTAAAAATCCTTGATCGTTTTGCTTGCCGATGACAACACATTCTTTCAAGTTTTCAGCCTTATCACCTATAATACCCCAACCCACCAAAATCAGTTTTTCCCTGTTTCTCAAGGGGGGAGATGAAGGAATTGTGATGACGCCGATTTCACGACATAAAATTCCCGATAACTGCGCTAAATGAGAGTCTTTAAAAAATATTTTTAAAAAATAATATCGCAAGTGCTTTTGGTGCGTAATAGTTTCTTTTGTTTTTCTGAATAGTTGGTGAAAAATATCTGCGGTTTTAAAGTGGGTGGGTCATTAGAGTATGAAAATAGTTAAGGGCCGTGAAAAAAAATATGTGCGGTTACGAGGCCCGGGGGTGAGGTGGAGCACTACTTGTGTGCATGTTTTCTCAAATGTTCAGCCACACCCCCATTGGTCAATATTACATTTTATAAAAGATTTGAATGAAAAAATTTGCTTATAAGTTAGGCCTATATTATATGGGTTGTTTAATTTCTGTTGCCCTTTGGATCGCTTGACGGAGAGATTGTAGAAGTAAATAGTATAGAGTATAGTAGTATATTATTTGATTACCTAGTATATATGAATCCAAGTTACCTTGTATATTTGAGGCCCCTTTACCTTGTATATTGAGGCCCCGTTACCTTGTATATTTGTGGCCCCATGTGTATCTGATGCTTGGGGAAGAAATGGCCGAGATGATTTCTTTAAAACCCTTTCCCCTGGCCTGTCATAGGGCCCGAAACGAGTGGAAATTAACGCCAGGCCACTTCACTCCTTACCCCCCTCCCGTCCCCACAATGTCACTGACTCGGTCGAACCAAACAGAGCGTGTCGCCGGGAGATAGCAGCAGCAGAGAGAGAGAGAGAGAGAGAGAGAGAGAGAGAGAGACAGACAGAGAGAGAGAGAGAGAGAGCGAGCGAGAGAGATGTCATCAATTCTCTTGCAAACTACGCTTTTTTCTATCGAGGCTAAACAGAGAGCCTAAACTTGAAAGGCATGTCATACTGTGCCTATGTCTCAATGACGTCAGTTAGAATGAAGCGCTTCCCAGACTTTCAATGCCACGGACCGGGAGTAATTATGCTCACTCCTGGTAAAGCCAACAAAGACCAACCAGTCACTGGGACCAGTATAAAATGTATTGGTTGTTATTCTTTTTTTGTAATAATTTTTTAAGTGTTACAACTCTTTCGGAACGGTGACTAATAGCTGGTGCTATAACATTGACAAATAACTACATAGCTGGTGCTATAGCATTGACAAATAACTAATAGCTGGTGCTATAGCATTGACAAATAACTAATAGCTGGTGCTATAGCATTGACAAATAACTACATAGCTGGTGCTATAGCATTGACAAATAACTACATAGCTGGTGCTATAGCAGTGACAAATAACTAATAGCTGGTGCTATAGCATTGACAAATAACTACATAGCTGGTGCTATAGCATTGACAAATAAATAAAAAGCTGGTGCTATAGCATTGACAAATAACTACATAGCTGGTGCTATAGCATTGACAAATAACTAATAGCTGGTGCTATAGCATTGACAAATAACTACATAGCTGGTGCTATAGCATTGACAAATAACTACATAGCTGGTGCTATAGCATTGACAAATAACTACATAGCTGGTGCTATAGCATTGACAAATAACTA
>CAXITT010000475.1:326342-418439 GCA_964033795.1 Lymnaea stagnalis | reverse complement strand
ATGTATTAAAGTAAAGAGAAAATAAAGAGAAAGTAACTAAGCTGATGTCCTGTCCGTTCGTTCACCATACAAATACGCTACAATAAATTAAAACTATATTAAAACATTACTAAAAAAAATTTGCCCCCCCCCCCTTTTGGTAAGTTAATCGATTTTTTTGCCCCCCCCCCTAGAAAGTTTTCTGCGGGCGCCCATGGTACCAGGCATTCATATATTACTTTTGGGGAGAGAGCGCATTAGGACGTCTAAAGTCAAGCTTTTGCTTGCCACGATGTAGTATCAGCAGCGTATAGATTCTGCTTGCCACAATGTAGCATTAATAGCGTAGCTTCTGCTTGCCACAATGCAGTATCAATAGCGTAGCTTCTGCTTGCCACAATGTAGTATCAATAGCGTAGCTTCTGCTTGACACAATGTAGTATCAATAGCGTAGTTTCTGCTTGCCACAATGCAGTATCAATAGCGTAGCTTCTGCTTGCCACAATGTAGTATCAATAGCGTAGCTTCTGCTTGACACAATGTAGTATCAATAGCGTAGCTTCTGCTTGCCACAATGTAGTATCAATAGCTTAGCTTCTACTTGACACGATGTAGTATCAGCAGCGTACCTTCTCCTTGCCACGATGTATTATCAATAGCGTATAGCTTTTGCTTGTCACGATGTAGTATCAATAGTGTATAGCTTTTGCTTGCCACGATGTAGTATCAATAGCTTAGCTTCTGCTTGCCACGATGTATTATCAATAGCGTAGCTTCTGCTTGCCACAATGTAGTATCAATAGCGTAGCTTCTGCTTTCCACAATGTAGTATCAATAGCTTAGCTTCTGCTTGCCACGATGTAGTATCAATAGCGTAGCTTCTGCTTGCTACAATGTAGTATCAATAGCTTAGCTTCTATTTGACACGATGGAGTATCAATAGCGTAGCTTCTGCAGGAAATTCGCTTCCACACACTTTGTGCTTCATTCCTCATACCTGCAACAAGCATGATTAATGTCACCATAGCAAGGTCAAAAGTTGACAACTTCTCTGAGTGCATTTTTCAAAAGTCCTGGTTTTGGTTGAACAACAAATTAATAGTGGTCAGTGGTCATCATCTTTAAGTTCAAGTACCGTAAGGAGAAAACGTCCAATTAATTTATTCTTTTCAATTTTTTTTCACTTGAAACTTTTACGCTAAAACACAAATGTCGAATAAATGTATTCATACAGCGCTACCTTCACTATACTACAAAATATGTAATGCAATCATTGTATAGTACAGTGGGTCGCACGACCCTTTACACAGGACCATCGGAAAACACATTTATGAAGTAGCAACGAAAATAATTTTATGGTTGGGGTTCGCCAGAACATGAGGAACTGTGTTAAAGGATTGCGGCAATAGGAACGTTGAGCTTGAGAACCACTGGTATAAATGATTCACACAAATCGTTCCATTTATAAGGGGAGCCAAGTCGTGTATTATTGTTTCTAAATATACAGAGAATGGCCTCCCTTAAAAAAAAAAAAGGCATCTTGAAATGGCTGTTTAATCTTGTAGTGTGAGTAAGCCACTCTGAATTGCTAGATGGGTCATATTGAGAAGATAAAACTCAGCACTTATGGAAATTTTTCAAATTAAAAATTCATATTAACATAGTGCAGAAAAAACTGAGTCATTTATAAACTGTATTGGCATGTTTTTTAGATATATATTTGTTTATCTGACAAATTCCTATGTCATCCTTCTTCCCATTTACTGCACCTTGTGTATACACACACATTGTCAAATGTCTTAGGGTCTTAACCTTCTACTCAACTGATACACACATTGTCAAATGTTTTAGGGTCTTAACCTTCTACTCAACTGATACACACATTGTCAAATGTCTTAGGGTCTTAACCTTCTACTCAACTGATACACACATTGTCAAATGTCTTAGGGTCTTAACCTTCTACTCAACTGATACACACATTGTCAAATGTCTTAGGGTCTTAACCTTCTACTCAACTGATACACACATTGTCAAATGTTTTAGGGTCTTAACCTTCTACTCAACTGATACACACATTGTCAAATGTCTTAGGGTCTTAACCTTCTACTCAACTGATACACACATTGTCAAATGTTTTAGGGTCTTAACCTTCTACTCAACTGATACACACATTGTCAAATGTCTTAGGGTCTTAACCTTCTACTCAACTGATACACACATTGTCAAATGTCTTAGGGTCTTAACCTTCTACTCAACTGATACACACATTGTCAAATGTCTTAGGGTCTTAACCTTCTACTCAACTGATACACACATTGTCAAATGTCTTAGGGTCTTAACCTTCTACTCAACTGATACACACATTGTCAAATGTTTTAGGGTCTTAACCTTCTACTCAACTGATACACACATTGTCAAATGTCTTAGGGTCTTAACCTTCTACTCAACTGATACACACATTGTCAAATGTCTTAGGGTCTTAACCTTCTACTCAACTGCAGACTTAAGCTGTAGGAAAACCTTGAGTTGTATTCCTTAGGATACATTTATCATCATTTCAAGTAAAAGCCTTTTTTTTTTGTTTTGTTTTTTTGAAAACAAGTTTTTCTAGACCTTTATAAATATGCTGCAACAAACTAGTGAAGTCAGTCATACTAAACTATACTATACTATGCAGAAATGTGAAAACATGTAAAAGGCCTCCTGCCTTCCAACCCCCAATTCCTGATACCTTTGCTGAGTAGCCCTTGGAACCATCTTCTTCAAAACCATGCACAGTTACATCGTGAACCTCTCTACAGACATAGGAGCCAGATTGGTCAATTCATTGATAGTGGGCCCTCAAAATACAGAATAAGAAGAATTAGTCCCATAACTGGCTCAAATAAATTAAAGTTATTTTTCTATCTCAAATTAAAAATAAAATAAAAATAAATTAGAAGCATCATTGAAATTGAAGAAGAAAAAGAAAAGGAATGTTTAGACAATATTTATTGAATAATAGAAAACTTACATTAAATACAATATGTGAAATCTCTGGAATGTTTAAGGCCTTACTCAAATACAGTACAGGAATGTTGTGTTATAGCTGCTCATTTAAGCTACAGATTACAGCGGGCAAATATAAATCTTTTAATCAATCATTAAAAACATTTGGTTTTTAAGTTGTTTTTTTTTAAAAGGGAAACTACTCTATATGTAACCCAAAGGCCTAATCAATAACAAAAATGAATACTATTCTTACCAATTCTAGGTGCAGTTTTTACTAAATAGACCCCTCCCCAGTTTATAATAACACTTAAAATTTCGTGAAAGTAAATCTTCTTAAACAAAAAAAAAAATTATAATAATAATTTGTGTACTGAATTTTAGTACATATTTTGTGTGTGTTGATCTATAGAAGTGAATATTTATAAATGATTGAAAATTAAATGACAAACATATTTTTAAAAAAATAATGATATTTACATGGTAAGTTGTTATTTAATGTAGAAAGAAATGATAATTTAAAAACACCTTTAAATTTGTAAAAAAAAACAAAACTAGCTTTTAAAATCATTAGGTCTTAAATGAAAAAAAATAAAATGAACACTAAATATTATGTATCGTTAACTTTAAATGTAAACAAATTACAGTCTATCTCAGCCCATGTATAAAACTCATTCTGAACACTACCTGACTGAAAAAAACTTAATGGAAAAAAGATAATGATAAATTGTAACTCTCTTGCAGCAGTTTTTACAGTACAAAACTTATACCAAAAAAAAAATTGTTTGCATAGTCTGCTAAACAGACATACAAGCAAAAATAAAATATTTTAGCAAAACAATATGTGATGTCACTCCCCAGTTTCAAATAAATTTCAATTTCTAAACCAGTTTCACTTATTTGATATTGGTATGAATACAACATTTCAGCTGATCAGTTATCTGGTCCCCATTCTTTCTCTCTTTAAAAATCTAAATTGGCAGGGATATCGTCAATTAGTTTGTTCAAAGAGGTTAGATATTCCTTTGATTATGTACAAGAATTAAAACTAATCAAATCAGCAGAAATTAACAAAGATACTTCTGGCACTGCAGGTACTTTGTTCATCTGTTAAAGACTCAAAGCTGGCTAAAGATCGATTTCCCTAGAGATGATGGCCCCACTTGCACTGCTGGTACTGGATGGGGGCCCCTTCCTTTTGTACTCTGGGCTGGAGGGCTGGTAGGACACAGATGGAGCTTGCCTAAGGCTGGCCGGTGGAATATAGCTGTCATTTCGTGGTGGGTCAGCGTATGCCATTCTGTCCATACGACCAGAATGTAGAATAGGCTGCATGCCGTATGTATTTGGTCCATGCTGGGTAGGTGGAATATACACATATTTCTTACCCACCTGTTAATAGAAATAATACAAACTCATAAAAGAAAAGTAGATATAATAATTAAATCTCAAGTTGAAAATTTTTCAGCATACAAAAAAATACTTGCTCTGCTGACTTAAACTCAGGGGGAACTTTCCATTGATCAAACTGTTCACTAATGTTTGTTTTAGTTTTTACCCAGGGCTACTTTTGTAAAAGTAAAACTTGCTTTTAGCAGACAGGGTTTCTTAAACTGTAACAGTACCTGCACTTTTAAAAAAAAATTCAAAGATTCTGATGTCTTTAATCATTAATTCACAAAATAAATTTTATTTTAGAAAAAAAAACGTAACTGATTTTATAACAGTTTTATATATATATATATATATTACTCATCCAAGGTTCAAATGATGAGCTGTTGTGTAAAATTTGTTGGTAGGCCAAAATATTATCTTATGGAAGAGGTATGCAGTAACTATAGTATCCACATGAAAAAACACAATGATATGGAAAATATAAAAGTGTGCTGTACTTTTTTGTGCAGCTTGCACCAAAGAAGTCAGTTCCATAGCAGGGGAAGTGGAGTAACTAAATTTATCTTAAATCTAAATGATCTGCCATACTGTAGGAAGAAGACACTCACCAGAGGATCAACATCATGTTCATAAGGATCTCTTGTCAGTCGCAGCTGTTGGTAGCGGATGTGTTCAAGATTACGGTTGGTCTTGATGGCTTCAATCCAGAGAATAATGGCCGCCACTGGTGAATAAAGCCATCTTGTTAACTTATTTTTAACATTGACAAGACGCAAGGAATAAGTTATGAGAAGTCTCTATAGCTCAAACATCTGGGATCAGAGCATCTTGATATAAGTGAGATAATGTAGACTAGTGGTTGGAACAAAGTATTTCATCAATGGAAAAGACAATAATGAAGAAAACAATAATTCTACTAGTTAACACGTACCGTATGTAAAATACATAAAGCATTATGAAGCAACAGCCCTGAAATAATGAAAATTTTTAAAGAGGTAAAGTTAAGCAATAAAATCAAACCAAGAGAAATCCAACATACCAACAGCTATAGCAGCTCCAATGATGGCAATGTAAAAGGCCCAGTTTGGCTTGACAAAAGGTGTGATGTGAGGCTCAATGCGGTAAAACTGATCATATATAGGAATCATACGCCACACCTGATTTTTTTCATATTTGCAGCCAGTTGATTCGTAGGGGTTGCATGTGCTCATGCCAATGAGAATCCCAGCAAAAATAACAACAAACACCTCACAAAGAGCTGACGAGAAAAAGTGATAATATGTGTAATGTGTTAGTAGTAAAAACAAATCTATTTTAGCAATGTCCTTCATATTTACAACTATGAGTATTTTTTTCATTCTAAATTGTATTTTATTTAGCAGGCATTTAAACACAAGATGGACTGAATGATTTATTTTTCGGTGTTTTCTAAACAAGCCAGCCAATCCTTCAGGCCCAAATGATATCAAAAAGCTAAATTTCTTTTAATAATTAGATGCTGGTGATCACATACCTGCCATCGACGTGGCACCTGCAAGAATGATCAAAGCTGTTGCAGAGGCAAATCTCCTGACCATCAAAAGTATGCCCCCAAAGCAGCATCCCATAAGAACACAAGTCCCAAGAACTGAACAGACCTGAGCACTTTGAAGCACCTCTGGGATGAATAAAAATTGATTTCTGATTCAATACCTGCACAATGACTATCGCTGGATTAAAATTTATTCTTAAAATTTTCTGTTCTCAAAATTAATTAAATGAACTTTTTAATCAAAACAATAAACTCAATAAAAAAGAGTATTAAAAGCATTACCGGTATAAAAAAAATTGCAAAAATTTAATGCAGATTTTGTTTTCTGATAAAAATCTTTTTTCTCTATATGTAAACAATACATAAGTATTAAATAGAATAAGATAAGATTCTTTTTATTTATTTTAATTTAATGAAAATTTGTTTTTTTGTTTTTTATTACATTGTACATTATTCAGTTCAGCATACAGATAAACCAGTTTTCTAACAAGAGAACAGTTTAAAACTAGAGCAATTTAAACACAAGATATCTTAAAGAATTTCTCAAGCGTAAAAAATCAGCCATTGTGTACCATACAACTTCACCACCTCAGTGACAATAATGACTATATTAGTTAGCAGGAAAATTTTGAAGTAACTAAGATTGCCTTTTGGAATGTGCAACGGCATCAATAAGATTGATATGATGCAGCACTAGGTATTCACATATATATTTTGGGATTACCAATACCATATGTGAGGCCTGGACTAAGCAAAACATACAAAGACATAAATATAACATTTTACTTAATACTGTGTCTCTCCCCCCGCCACGATGATTTTTTTCATAGGCTTGCCCACACAGTTACTTAACATAAATAAAGCCATCTGGCAATCGTGGGATTGAGCAGAACCATGGATTAACCTTTACCAAACTTTGAAAAAATATAATTTTTAAGCTGATTTGAAAAGTTAGTTTATCAGTTACTTAGGTTAAAGTAAGTGAATGATTTTTAAAATATTAAGATTGGCTATTTATACTTCAATATGAAAATAAAACTCTTTTTTTCTTCTGATATACACAATAGATCTATAAATATGTAAACATGTTTCTGCATTCCAATAGTACTGGAATAACTACATTTTTCTTATACATGGAAAAAAATTACAAACATTTTCTAGAGACTCATTTAGTAATATACAAGATATTCCCAGAATATATAGATTAAATATTTTCAACTCCAGGTTAGAAAGCCCTGACGCCAATGCAAGAGTTGATGCTTCTTACTTGGTACAACCTCACGGTTGGTAGAGAACTTGTTGAGAAAAAGACTGTTGTCCATATGTGTTTCCCTCATGAAGAACAGACCAGAATCAATGGTCAGCTCACGCTTGACTGGCTCAGAACCAAAAGTGCCATCGTTTGGATCAAGAACCAATTGAAACCAGAATGGTGCAATGATCATGCCGATGATGACCAGGAGGGACACAATCAGCAACAAGACACTCACTGCTAAAATCTTGGAGTCCAGCATAAACCTGAGGGAGGCACATTTTTTTATTGTTGAAAGAAACGATGTAAAAAGATATATTTAGGCTTGAAAAGAAGAGACGTAACAATTAAAAAAGATATAATATCCTTTAATAATTCATTTGGCTCATTGTTTCCCCACAGAAGAGTGGGAGAAGAAATCTGCTGACAGTATAAAAAGAACTTCCAAATTTAAAAATTTTAAAATGAAATGGGTAACAATGTTACATAAGTAACAAAACATCTTTTTTTTAAATTCACTTTTTCTGAAGAGGGAAAATGACAAAACATACCTGCATGTTAAAGAGGAACATGCTGCACAGATGAAAGGGTAGTCGATTTTGGGGGGTGGTGGCTTGTAGATGTAGGGGTTGTTGTAAACCGATGCCGACATCTTCCTCGATTAGAAGAGATGTCTCTCTGCGCTCTTGACAGATATAATGAATTACTCACTCAGTCACTGGCTACATACTACTTTCAATTTGTCAAGCCTAATTTTTGTGTAATGCAAGAATCAAGAAGAGAAATAGAAATTCAATCCATTGATTGAAAATTTCAATCTTCCAACTTATTCCAAGCATTTATTTTTTTTATTTTTTTTTTTTAGTTTTCAAATTTCAAGTCATCTTCATGACGATTTTGTTGAAAAGACTTGAAATTGAAAAGAAATTAGTTATTTCTTTTTTTTTTTTTTTTTTAGTTTTCAAATTTTAAGTCATTTTCTTGATGATTTTGTTGTTTTTTTATTTTTTTTTTTTAATTTTCAAATTTCAAGTCATCTTCAAGACGATTTTATTTAAAAAACTTGAAATTGAAAAGAAATTAATTATTTCTTTTTATTTTTTTTTTTTAGTTTTCAAATTTCAAGTCATCTTCATGATGATTTTGTTGAAAAGACTTGAAATTGAAAAGAAATTAGTTATTTCTTTTTACTTTTTTTTTTTAATTAAAAGATTAATTTAAAACGACGAATGTGTGTGGCAGTCACAATTATCACAGTACTTTCGTTTCATTCTTCATTCATGCATAACATTCAGTCACACAAATCTCACTCATTTGATTAAAATTAAAACTGACACTGGTCACTGACAGACTCAGACTGTGACTGAGTGTAGAGACCCAGTCTGAATATGAAAAGATATTTTAAAGTATGTAGAAAAACAACTCTTCTTTAAATAAATGATAAAGCATTTGGAATAATTTAGCCATTCAAAATAATTTCAAATTTTTCAGATATAAATATTAACATACCAAGAATACTAAATCTGGTAAAATATTTCACTTTATTCAATCACAACTCTAAGCCACCGCCATTTTAATGCGGAAGTCATACCTGCAAAAGGTAAAGAGGCACCTGAAGGTAGGTCGATAGGGGAGACTACAAAGAGGATACAAAAGGAGAGCTCTCGTAAAATTAAGATACACAAATACACATTACTTCGTTTAAGTGAGAAGATTATTAAAAGCACTGCATTAAACAACATGGCAGAAAAATCATTAAACACTTTACCTCTATCCAGAGTAAAAACTATAATGAAAAGTTCTCCTGAAGTTTCAAGTATTAGTCAAGAAGCCCTCCACTTAACAGGAAAGGCTACGGTAAACGTGTATTATTTCTTAAGCTTATTATAATACGATGTTACAATGTTTAATAGTTAAACTAATTAAATTTAACTACTTTACTACTTAACTAAGTCTCATAACTACTACACTTGGACTCTTAGTACTTAGTTAGACTGGCTTAGTTTAGTGACTTAGTGCTAAGGCAGGGGCCGGGAACCTTTTTGTCTGAGAGAGCCATGGACACCACATATTTTGAAAAGTAATTCTGTGAGAGCCATTCATACATTATTGGCCGGCACTACGTACACCGCGGCGGTGTACCTAGCGAAACTATTGACTTTGGCCTGCGTACACCGCGGCGGTGTACCTAGCTAAATCATGGTCTGTGGCCTGCGTACACCGCAGAGATTTAAAGTAGCAAAACTATGGTCTTTGCGAGTCTTTAACTTTTTTGGCCTAACCAGTAGGCCTACTTGTAGATTTAATGTTATACTAGTGTTAAAACTGAAAACTATTTATTTAAAATTCGTTTATTACCTTGGGAAGATATTGAGTAAAATCCACGCTTATGTGGCAAAGTGCATGTAAAGCATTTCTTCTTATTTTTGGAAGGGAGGGGGCTGGGGGGGTGTAATGTTAAACCATGATTTATTTTTAAAGTTAACCACTTTATTCCCCCCTCCCCCAATATCTTGAAATACAAATATATTTATTAATTGTAAGTTTTATCATATGATTGTGAATCTTAATTTGAAATTATTCTCTCATGCCCACCCCCCCCCCGTTGTTTGTTGTTGTTGTTTTTTTTTTGTTTTTTTTTTGGGGGGGGCATTATAAATATAACATTGTATGTGATCCCTCGGGCATGGTGTAAAAATGAATTGGAAGACAGTGAATCTATTTTGTTAGCACCAAGATATAATTACGCCACAAATACACTACGGGAAGAGAATCACATACTCATACATTGATCATGAAGTCGTGAAGTTAAAGTAGTCCGAGGCATTGTCATTGTGACACCAAGCATGTGTCAACACAAAACAGCAGTAAGATGATCAATACGAAACACTGCAGTTATTTGAAAGTCTTTTAACAATAATTAAAAATCATTGATTTAGTTTTACATTGGCATTACACATTAGTAAAAAAAATGCAGGCAGAGGGAGGGGGGATGCAAAAGGTAAGTTGGTTGTGCGGACGTCCTTTGTGGACAACCCCTATCCTGAGCCGTGATTTGTGAATGCCCTCTTTTTGGTTAAGCCTCTGCCCATAACTCACCACCACCCCCCACTCCCCGGCAAGGATCGATTTCTTTAAAAAAAAAAACAACAACAAATACAAAAACTTTGACATAGTGCAAATCCTGTCCCAGGCGCATTGTGCAATGGTTTCTGTGAGAAAACGTCGCGTTTTACCCTGAGAATAGCACATGCCATGCCATTCTGGAAACAAATTCCGTCATGAAAAGGGTAAACGCAGACCTATGGCTTTGCTATACAGTTTGCTAGCGCTCCGCAAGTTTCTAAAATCGAGGTGTTTTCAAAAGATTTGCTGTGAGACTGAGTGTTGTGAATGAACCTTTAATATCGTATGTACATTTTGCCAATGCATAAGGCATAGTGAAAGCAAGATGGCTGAAATACGACCATGCACATTAATGACATTAATATTCATATGCATGAATATTATTCATACTGGTATTTTCTTTGGGTGTTCGTAAAAGTAAAATGTAAATATTCAAGTACACGAAGAATGTTGAAATACAATAGAATATCAGTCACTTAGTATTCATAATGTTTCTGTTATACATGATCATCATGTATTACATGCGCTTTCAGAAACATTTGTTTTCAAATGTCTAAAGTCTTATTACTAAAGTTATCGGTATTTTCAAAGTCAAAGGCCGGTACAACTTGTTGAAACACTGACTTATATATATAAATAAATATATAAAGTGTTTCTAATATAATATTTAAACATATATTTAAATTGTTAAAATTGCTACAAAATATTTTAAAACTAAAATGGGAGGAAAAAAACTCGATCCCCTACTGAGAATTGATCTCAAACTATATTATCGCCAAGCGTCCACTCTACCACTTGACCACACAAGATCTTCTCTAACAAGTATATCTTAAAACCAGGCCAATGGTAAATTTTTGCCGCGGTGTACCCAGGCCAAAGCCCACGATTTCACTAGGTACACCGCCGCGGTTTACGCAGGCCAAAGCCGATGGTTTCGCTAGGTACACCGCCGCGGTGTACGCATCCACTTCGTACATTATTATGTTTAAAACTTTAAAAATAAAAGTAAATGTGTGTAATTTCAAAACTAAAAATGCAATAATTATGTATCTGAATTCTTTTTAATAACATTATTATGCTGTTGCTAATCAATAATGAGTATTTCTTACCATTAATGCAACTTTTTTTTATAATCGAACATTTGTCTGCGAGCCAGATGCAGCCATCAATAGAGCCATATCTGGCTCGCGAGCCATAGGTTCCTGACCCCTGTCCTAAGGACTTTATTTGTAAAGTTTATCAATTTCATTTTTCTGGATTTTATAAAAAGTGGTGTTATGTTGTTTCTTTCGGTAATATTTTAAACCCCCCCCCCCTTCCTTTTTTACCTTTGGTAATGTCTACACGTCCGGAGCGCAATCTGCACTATTTGTCCGGCGACCAATTCACATGACCGCCGGAAGAATACTTTATCGAGATATTCGTCCGGCGACCAAGTCACATGACCGCCGTAACAAAGTGGCGAGAGATATTTGTCCGTCAGCCTTGTCACGTGACCGTGAATGATTCAAAACTATTGTTAATCTTAAAATCTATTTCTCTACCAAGCAATGTACTGAGTATCTTGCAAACAAATAACCAAAAAAAATACTTGGGTATATTACCAAAACAAAGTGGGGGTTAAGTAATTATGCATTCTGGAAGGAAGCACTGCTGAGAGGGAGGGAATTACAGTAATAAAAAATATGAATGCTAAAAAAATAATAGTGAGGGTGATAAATAATTAAGTTTAATGGCGGGGGGGGGGGGAGCCGATAGTTTAAAAAAAAATAGACCTACATTTTAACATATACTGAAATTAAAAAAGGGGATGATAGTTTTTATAAAGTAAAATGTTGTGGGTTTTTTTTTTTGGTACTTTCTACAATTACAGTGGAATAGCACTATTGTCAAGTTTTAAAATGTATTATATTTGGAAATCTTTAATTTTTTGTTGAAAGCTAAGATGTGTTATTTTAAAATTTAAACTTACCGTATTTTTCGGCGTATAAGACGACTTTTTAACCCATGAAAATCTTTTCAAAAGTCGGAGGTCGTCTTATACGCCCGGTGTCGTCTTATGAGCTGGTATACAACCCAAACCCTAGATTTTAACAGGAAAATACGGTACGTTAAATTCTGCTATATCAACTATTGAATATTTCTTGTGCAGGAGTAAACAAATACATTGCAGCTGAGTGATATGTGCCTGGAAATGTTTAACTCGTACCTAAAATTTCTTAATTTTGATTCATGGGTTTTTTTTAGCCTGTATTCGCATAAGCTTCTAAATTACATTCAGTTTTGTCTATCAGTGATAAGTTTATTTATTACAAAATTTACATGGATCATCACTAACTGCAATCTGTTTCCAGCAAACAATTAATAAAATAATAGTCACATAAGGCATGAGCCCTTGGTAATTTTGTTAATATTTATCTTCAGGAATTATTTATTCAGGCACTGGCTAAATTCTCCTACCAACAGAGCAGCAGCAAATCATCACTACAATATAAAGACCTGGCGGAAATTGTTAATTCAGAGGATACTTTGCAGTTTCTACATGGTAACCAACCATTTATTGTCTTGAGATATGAAATGTTTTAATTTTTTTCTTTAAATAGTAGAGCCAGGTATGTGAAAGCTTGAATCAAAAGACAGGACAGTAAGATGTGAACGTTTTAACTAAGAGCCTTCCTCAGCAAACCAGACAAAGTATAATACGACAAGAAACAGAGCACTTGCATTTTTAACTGTGCACTGTTTCTTGTCGTATTTTCATTTGAATGTAGTCCTTCATTTATTATCTAATTATTTTCATGTGAAAGTCTGATGTACATTGAGATACATATTATTTAATCTATGTTCTTCTTATTTACCTAATTTAATTGAAATAAATAATATATTTACCAACAATTTTTTTTAAGAACTGAGATTAGGAATATTTGACAATGGCAATCTGTAAACTCTCAAAGTAATTTATGCTAACTGGTTATCAATTTTTTTATTTGATATGATTGTGTTACTTACATGGGCTCTTAAACTTCTTTGTTCCATGTCTTTTCTGGTCAGATTAAGGCTACAGACCCCTTCTTAGAGAAGTGTTTTTACATACCGGGTACATAAAATTGCAAAAAAAAAATGCAGAAAATGGAACTTCTAACAGCATTTCATGGAGCCCTGTAATAACTCCTTAAAATTGGTAATTGTTCGACTATCTGAAAACTCAAACCTATTGCATGTGGATGGCTACAAAAACCCTGGGATTATTCATTTTTTATTTTACAGATATTGTTCCAAGGAAAATCAAGGCGAAACAGTACCTAAAAATGTTGAGAGAGCAAGATGAGGATGACTGAACTGTAATTACTTGTGAATATTGTGTAGGAATTGTATGGCTATGAATGATATATTAGAAGTACTTGCAAATGGAAAAAAGGAATGTATTTTTTTTCTGACCGAGGTAAATGATTTGTAAGAAAGAACATGCAAGATTATATATTTCATTGCATATGTTAAGAAAATTGATTCTTGAACAGTTTACGCTGAAAAGAACCTGCAACTTTTAAAATTCTTTACCCCCCCACCCCCCGAAAATTTAGAGAATAAACAAAAACTATTTAATGCAGTGCAGATTAGAAATTCATGTAATTGAGGACAAACACTCCTAGAGTGACTCCTAATTCCTTTGTTGAAGACATTAAACAGAAGATAGGAAATTTTACTGAAAAATAACACAAATAATAAAAATAAATTCCAGCTTTAATAGTCCTATAATTTGACACCTTTGACCTCATTTCATAAGATGCATACAGATTTAAAAACAGGTTCATTTTTATACTGTACTTGTTATTTGTTGAATAATGTAAATAAAAAAGGGGAAAAAATCAAGCATTGGGTATTTTAACTTTTATCATTCATATTTTATCTTCTTTCATCTGATGCTCACAAATGATAAGTAAACTCTTGTTAATTGGAGGTAATCTTGACCAATTAACAACATAATACAGAGATTCTCAAACTTCGAACATGTACCTTTGGTGGTAGTAATACATAAGATTGCTCAGGTGCTACAATGAATATAACGTAACAAAAATTAGTTTAACAAAAAGACAAATGAGTAATATGCTGTAAATTAACTTTTGGCCATTGACGTAAGTGGTACAACATTCCATAAAGTTTGAGAGCACCTGATACAACCCCACATTAAAAAATCACCACTCACACACAGCTTTGTATCAAGCTCTGCTTTCAAATTAACATACATTCTAGTGGATGACAGTAACATGCAAAGTACATATTAAACGTAGCACATTTGTCAATCCTTTCCTGTGTGTTTAAAGAAATATCTTCGGATGGTTAATTGACCCACTACCCATCATCTTATTGAACTGAAACTTGGGACATAGACTCGTAACCATTACAATTAGACTTGTAACCATTACAAACCCATTCAATAAACAACCCCCCTCACCCCACAGTTTTTCTTGTTATTCAAGGGAAGATAAATGATAAATGCAATATGATTTGTTCAATGGATTTGTGCTTTGGTTTGGAGATTGTGTAGCCGTTGCTATGCGCTTGGTAATTGTGTCATATTTGGGTAAGCAGTAAAAATAAAATGTGTTTTTGAATGGGAAAATGAAGGAAATAAGAAGTGTGAATTCACCAGAAGTTTACCCATTTACATAACCGCTTCTTAATACTTTATAAATCACGTGCAATTACTTAAGTGCAAAAAAAAAAAAAAAAAAATACATGAAAAGAATTTAAAAAAAAAAATAAGGAAATAAGAAGTGTGAATTCACCAGAAGTTTACCCATTTACATAACCGCTTCTTAATACTTTATAAATCACGTGCAATTACTTAAGTGCAAAAAAAAAAAAAAAATTCTTGTAAAGGATTTAAAAAAAAAAACATTGTTTTCATTGGTTGTTTCATTAAAGATGTTTTGATTCCCCAAACAGAAGGATGTAGTAAAATGTTTAAAATATCACAAAACTAAATGAGCAGAAGACTTAACTTTAAACAACTGCTATTTTTAAAACAGTAATTGTATTCTGAAAAGAGAGCTATTCCCTAGTGCAAGCTCCATAAAACTTATTTAATGTACACATGAATTTATTGAACGAGTAAAGATGAGCATTATCAATTTTAACAAAACTATGTGAAGATTCAAGTACAGTTCAGGTAACTTAGTGAGAATCCCTAGAAACACATCTAGGGGGTGCTGTAAATTTAAAAAAATTTTAGCATCCATTCAATAATAATATTAATAGTAATTACCATAAAATTATCATATCCATGATGTAGAAAAAAAAAATTCTTTCAATAGATTGAAGCTGTTTTTACAATCATTAATCTTATTAAATCATATACTAATTTATGATTTCTAACATAAGTTGTTTTTTTCTTAATTTTTGATTTCTAACATTAGGGTTTTGTTGATTACATCGATTTTATAATATATTAATTTTTAATTTAAAGAAAAAGGTGTACTTCAATTTTAATTCATTGCAAAAATTATCATTACCCTACTGTTATTCTATGTCTATGCAGTTATATCTGGTTTAATAAATACAACTGCTTCTGTAGACACCATGAATTCTTTGACAATTTCTACATTAGTTCATAATGAAGTCAGTTGTATCTTGTTGCTACAACAGCACGGTATTATACATGCTGTCAGACGATGTGCTAACAACCACAAAGTTAACGGAATGCCAATACTCAACGCATCGAACAAACATGGAAATTGGCAAAAGAGAGAAACAATGGCACACACAGACATATGCTCGATTCTTATATGTGTGGGTTCATTTTGTGTCGACGTGTTAAAGCAAATGGTTTGAATGTATTCAATGCCATTCTAGATGATATTGTTCAAATTTGGCCACCACAGTGGCAGAAGACTTTAAAAGAAGTAAATATGTTTTAATGCAAAAGGACATTTGTTTTATTGGAAGTGTGAAGTGTTTTAATGGAAATGTGAAATAATGTGCATTAATTTTTGCGTTGAATTAAACATTTTTATTCAAAAGAACATTTTTTTTATAGGAAGTGTGAATAATAATAATTTTTGCGGTTAATTAAAATTGAAGTACCGAAAAAGGGACAGAATTTTTGTAAATTAACTTTTTTTTAAACATTTTTTTCTCTATTCTTTTAAAACAGATTTTATGCCTAAATCATTTCTGATTAGTTTAAAATAAGAAATTTTTCAAATAATGTAAGAAAATATTTGTAAAATATACATTTATCTTTTAAATATCAAAGCTAGAAGTGCGTAATAGAAAGAAGAGAAAAAATGGAAATGTTTTAAAAACTGTAGCTTTCCATCTACCATGAAACTTTGTTTCAATCCACTTCCTTTATGTACAGTACTAGAATTGTAAAAGCTGTGATTTTCACTACTGGGTCAAATGAGGTGAGAGTTTATAAATTATTTATAGGTGAAATATAATTTGTGACACTGATCACTGATAATATAATTTGAAATTTGTATAAATTTTATTTTATCAAGTTAAGAACAAAAAACTCTTAAAAGTTGAAATTGTTAGAGAGAAGAAAAAAAAAGACAACTGTCTTGGTCCTAATATGACTAGTGTTAAAATTCTTTAAAAAAATAATTATAATTAATGTGTCAGTCGGCACAATATTTTGTACCTGTATTTGGTTGTAATATGCTTCTATGTTCATCCCAGATGCCTACCACTGACTACCACATGTAAATATTTTTTAAAACTCTGAATCTCATCAAAATTAAAACACTGCAGAGTGATCTTAAAGTTTTTTAATAAGCAATATACTACAAGTTCAAGCAAACCTCTTGTCAATTTTGTTACAATTATATATAATTTTACATGAATACATATATTTTATTCATGTGGAAGACTTTAAAATGTCTGAAAGATTCTCAAAATTTTGTTTGGGAAAAACTGCAGAAACCACTAATCGTAGCTTAAATATTTAATATTTTAATTTTGAACAACTTTACCAGCTGCTTGAAAGAAATCAACATTCAAAAAATACACCTGTAAAGGTGCATATTGAAGGGTTGTTGTGATCACATGATTGCCACTGATACTGTTCACAATTTAACTTCATTACATATAAATTTATATATGTTTAAAAAAAATTACACATTTTTAAAACAACAGGAATGCAAGCTGGAAGATTTTATAGAGAGTTGGAGCTGAAAAATCTATTTTTAAAACAAACTCTTTTGCATCTCGGTTGGAGACTTTTTACCTCAAGTGGCACACATTATTGAAACAGTTAAAAATGATTTTTGCATGAATATTGCCTCTTTTTTTTATAAAAAAGGTTTAAGATATTCTACATTAGAGAGCAAGTAACTGGTTTGGCTCTTTAAAGTAACATTTCAAGCATTATTAGACATTGCACATAGACCCAATCAACATTGGTAGAGATCATAGATTTTTAGATATACATATTAGGGGTGGGTAAACCTGTTGTAGCTACGAGCAAGATTAAAGAGGTAAGAGAGGCATGGGAGCGATAAATGGTGAAAGTATGGAATTTATTGCTTCACCAGAACAACAAAACAACCCCTAACAGTAGTTACGTCTCAGGTCAGAAATCCTTTTTTTTTTGGGCCTCTTTCCAATTTATATGATTATTTAATTTTTTTTTTTTTTTAAAGGAAGCGTGGCCCATTCAAAATGGAGGAGCGAGCCCGAATTGGCCAGTGAGGCACAATTGGCTCGCAAGCCATAGTTTTTCCAAACCTGCACTAAATAGTGTCTCCCCACTTCCCCTAGCTAGCACCATAATTTTAATGTACATAATGCATAAAAATAGTGCTCAGTTGTAATCTTTAAAGAAAGAAATATTTCTACAATTTAAGAATCATTGAGCCAAGTAGCATTTATTTAACATCAGAGAAGGGTTTCCTTAACAAGTGTAAATGTATAATATCATACAATTGATTTGTAAATATAAAAATGAGAATATATATATATGTATATATATATTAATCTGTCCAAGGAGGATAAGTCTTAAATACAGATATAATAAGAACATTACAAGAACATTTCAGTCCATTCTTTAACTTGAACAAAAAACAATGTATGTTACATTTCTTCACCAACATTAATAACAACCAAGCATATCAAAATAAAAAAAACAAAAGGTGCGGATCAAATAAATAGGTTATAATTATACTACAAAGTTATTTGATGTGTGCCAATGCTATATGACTATGTGACTTTTTGCATTTTTGGGTGCAATAATATATTGAAGGTATGTAATTTTCTTAAATTTAATTTTTAAGATTTAAAAGTATGTGGTAAAATCAAAATATGCAGCTTTGTTGCTTAAGTTTGTGAACACCGCCAAGGTGTATGACAGGAAATATTGGTGGATTTAAATCAGACCAACAAGTCAGACTTTTTTCATCACTCCATTAATTTTATAAAAAAATTAAGTAGGAGGACAATTATATTTTTTTAAAGGATTTTTGTAAGGCCATAAAGTTTAACATCAACACATAGTCATACATTTGAAAACTAAAAAAATAGTTTTATAGTTTCACACCAACAAATAGTTAATTACTTAAACACTAACAAATTTATATAATCATAAAAATCCTTTCAAGCAAACCCCCACAAAAAAGGCTTTCCCTGCAATAACACTAACAAATTATAGTTATTAACTCCAGGTAAACAAATTATAGTTATTAACTCCAGGTAAATTTATCATTTTTAAGCAGCCTTGCCAACTCCAGACCGCAAGGGTCAAGCAAAGAGTGTAAAATTTCTCTGGTAGCATTTCTCATTGGCCCAGCTATTTTCCTTTGTACTGTCACCCGGGACCTCTCCTCTTCTGTTATTTCTTGCAGTACATTTTCTCTCAGTGGACCTGGCCATACAAAGAAATATCGAGACCGTTAAGATTTTTATCATGGCATGAGGGCAAAAGAACCACAAAACAGAACAGGAGTGTATCCATAAAAAGCATTTTACCTTATTACCATCTCCCCTCACCTGACAGTTGCTCCTGTGTGATTGTGATACCTTAATTATCAATTTTTCAAAATGAAATTTTGGCTAAATGGTGTTGGTAATAAATCATAAAGAGCGCAGCTTCATTTCATTCCACAACAACAAAAATAAAATATTAAAAACTGTAACTTTATTTTAAAACAGCTTTGCAGTGAGGCTGATACAGATTTGAGCTGCTTTACAACAAGGCTGATACAGATTTGAGTTGCTTTACAGTGATGCTGATACAGATTTGAGCTGCTTTACAGTGATGCTGATACTGATTTGAGCTGCTTTACAACGAGGCTGATACAGATTTGAGCTGCTTTACAACAAGGCTGACACAGATTTGAGCTGCTTTACAGTGATGCTGATACAGATTTGAGCTACTTTATAGCAAGGCTGATACAGATTTGAGCTGCTATACAGTGGGACTGATACAGATTTCAGCTGCTTTACAGTGAGGCTGATACAGCTATTTTAAAAAGGAAAGTTTCAGCTCTGGTTTGAGCTTATCTGAGAAATCATGCTTAAAATTAAAAGCTAAATGAAAAGAACAGTACCCAGTCCAAGAAATGCCATGACCTCTTTTAGTGTTGCCTCAGAGTCTTCATCATATTCCTCTGTTTTAATTAGGAGGAAATTCTCTTTAGGGAAAACCTGCAGCCACTCTCGCATGAAAACGGAATAACAGGCAAAGGGGAGACGAACCTGCAGGGTGAACAAATAGTTTTAATCATCTCCGGTTAAGAGCTGGGCTTCTATTACTAGAAGTTCTGTAAAAAAAAAAACTTTCAAAAAGTTTAATTTAAAAAAAGAAATCTGTAAAAGGTAAAAGCTCAGCTATGTGTATCACGCAAGAAGATTCTCGATTTTTTAATAAAATTCAATGTTAGTCAACAAATGTTTATCAACCTGTAGCACAAAAGGCACTGGTTAACAAGTTAAATATAAAAAAATTTCAATGAACATTATGCTCTACTTGGTATACAAGAAAATATGAAGCACTTAATAATGAAGGCTTGAGAAAAGACCCCCCAAAAACACACTCAGCCAAAGCCTTCTTCAATGAACACACTTAAAAATGTAGAGACAAAAGTTAAAGATATTTAGCACAAAGAAAGTTACTTGGAGGCTGTATTGTAAGGAAATATTTGTGCATACTCTGAACAGTGTGTAAAGTTATTTTTATTACATTTACTGTCCTCGAACTGTCCTCTACCCAAACTGTGTCGGCCGATAAAAACAGCCGATAAAAAATGTGTTGAAAGAATAAGTTCCAGTCCAATATTTTACACCAAATAAAACTACTTCCTTTCATTAATAAATGAACTTCCATTTTTCGCTCTTCCGTGTCCTTTTTTTAAACTTTGCAGTTATTTTTACAACGATCTTTATCAAGCAAATTTTTGTCAGATTTTCGCGAAGTGGATGAGGCCATAGCTGGACCATCTGGCTTACAAAATAAATTAGTTAGGAATCTTTGTGACAATTCTTATTAGTTAATGACTAAAGTGATTCGGAAGATGATTTTCCGATCACACACGAAAACAATGATAATTCCGATTATTTTTCTTGTGGGCCAGAAAGCAAAAGTTCGGACGATTTAGACCTAGGCCAAGAACGAGTAGGCGATGCCGCAAGAACAGGACTCGTTAAAACTATGTTGCAGATGATTTTGTACCAACAAAAAATAATTGGATGTTGTTCTATATATGTTTTCTTATATTTCATTTCTTATATTTCATTTTATGGATTAAATATTTATATAATAGCTTTTTTAAATTTTATATTTTTCTTGCTTTTTAGTAATGTTTACATTGTTTATGTCATGCTTTGTAGCTTGAACGTGATTATAGGTATCAGAAGAATTTATTTTTATTTATTTAAATCTATTAATAACTAAAACATATACAAATAATACATTTTCTGAAAGATAAATAAAAATACTATCATATTATATAAATATTATAATAATATGCCTTCAAAGAGATTGTAGTTTGAAGTACTTGAAAAGAAAAATTTTCTTTATTTTCTGCAAGGTCACGGTCAGTGAGTCTAAAATATCATTTAAAAATAGCCAGTATGATTCCCCACCCAGTTTACTTTCAATAAATATATACTTTATGGGGTCTAGCTATAGTATTTACATGTGAAAAATCACATTTTTCAAAGGCACCCAGAGAGCTCTGCACAGTACAGAAACATACAATGGACAGTTAGTGGGTTAATAAAACACCTTTTTTCTTAGAAATAATATAAGGAAGCTATTTCCCTTGGAAAAATCTGAGCAATCAACATCTCTCTGTCTTTAGGGCTTCAAATCTTTAAACCCATTAGTAACAGAATAAAAAGCAGGAAAGGTTTTTTTCATAGTGTGAGCGTCCCATTTCTCTAACTCTAAATGCATTATGATATCCCTCATCTTAGTCTCCCCAATTTTATCCATTACTATTACAATAACTATATCTGAAAAGAAATTATAAACATCTCATCATATTGGGGCAGTGACAAGTGTAAGTATAGAACCACTCACTGGCAGCTTGATATACAGACGGTGGTCATAAAAACAGCTAACCAGGCCGAACCGTTTGACGCAGGAGTGCACCAAGTTGATGGAAGCCAGGACATCATTATGGAAGTCCAGTGAGGTGAGACCGCCTCCGACAAAAAAGTAGTCAGAGTACAATCTGGGGAGACAATCAGTAAACAAAGGTATAGTTTTACATAATAAAATAATTTGAGATTTACATTTATCTACCACCTTTCATTTAGTAATCAGAAACACACCAAGAAGTCATCATGCAAATGTTTAAAAAATGTGACTTTTTTTCTTCATATAACTAAATTAGAGCTATTTTATTTGATAAACCTTGAACTTTTAAGATTTAGTTCTGGAATAAATAAAACCATAACATAGGTGATGATGTAACCATTAATCCCCCCCCCCCCCATTTAAATACCTCACCTTTCTATCGGGTCCCTAAACATTAAAATAAACTTTGGATTGGTGAAGAAATGTTTCTATTTAGTTCTCGAATAAATAAAACCATAACATAGGTGATGATGTAACCATTAATCCCCCCCCCCCATTTAAATACCTCACCTTTCTATCGGGTCCCTAAACATTAGAATAAACTTTGGATTGGTGTAGAAATGTTTCATCAGGTGAGGCGTGATGACCCTGGGAATATGGTGGTTGCGATTTTGACTGATGTTGGTCCAGCCTCTGAAGTCCCAGAAATCTGGCGGGGAAGCGTCACCTGTGTCAGTGGAGGGCAGTGAAAGCTTGATGATCATGGCAATGTCAGGATATGGCAATAAGAAGCTTACAGTTATCTTTCTTAGCCAAATTTTATAGTCATTTCATGGGAAAATATTTTTCTCCAATGCCATCAGCAGGAGCTTTGAATATTTCCCAAGTTATACACAGCTAAACTCTTCTTTATGTCAGCTACGGGTGTAAGGCAGCTACGGGTGTAAGGCAGCTACACTGTTGTAAGCTATACAACAACCAAACAGTTATAAAGTAATTAAACCATCATTAAATCACAAACCCATTATAAAATAGAAAGGCCAATCATCAAGGCACCAACCGGTTATAAAATAAAAAGGCCAATCATCAAGGCACCTACCGGTTATAAAATAAAAAGGCCAATCAATCAAGGCACCAAACGGTTATAAAATAAAAAGACCAATCATCAAGGCACCTACCGGTTATAAAATAAAAAGGCCAATCAATCAAGGCACCTACCGGTTATAAAATAAAAAGGCCAATCAATCAAGGCACCTACCGGTTATAAAATAAAAAGGCCAATCATCAATGCACTTATGGGTTATAAAGTACCGGTAACAAAGCAATCACTAGGAACTAACCTGTGATGAGTATTTGCTGTAATAAACTGTCACTTTCCACTGAAGCTTGTATCTGTCTGGCCGTATCCTGGAACAGGTCGACATATTCACTGAAGTTCATGACTTTATTGCGGTTGTAGCCGGAAATACCTGGCATAGGGGATATCTTAAGTCTTACTCTATGCTCTAGCTTTTAATAACATATAATCTTTAGACAGAGAAATCGGCAAATCTATTTAGACAGAGACATCAGGAAATCAATTTAGACGGAGGCATCGCCAAATATAAAGGTCTTAGCTGAACAAGTTAATTATGAATAGAGGAAGCCACAGCATGGACACACTGAGCATTGGCCGAGATGATAATTTGTCAGAAGTGTCTTAGCTTGCAGAGTGGCTCAGTATTTTGTTAATGCCGGCCTTGACTTTTTGGGTGAAAGCTTTCCCTTGTTGTGTAAGGTACCAGTAAAACATGCTTAGCTGCTAATCAGGACTAGCAAAAATTAAAACCATTATTAAATAATTAGAACTGGGACCTGGAGCTGGAAGGAAATGTCCACATGGAATAAATCCTGCACTCAATTAGTATTAATTTTGAAACATTTTAGAGTTTCAGGCACCCTAAATTATGTTATAATCAGATGTAGCCCACTTCAGTGGAAACAAAAACAATAAAAAAAAATCATTTCTCAAACAAACAGCTCTTCCAGTGTCTACATACCAGCCACATCTATACACAGACCAAAACAAAATACTCACTGCACACTGACCATATCTACACACAGAACACAACATTGCACACTGACCATATCTACACATAGAATAACAACACATCAGCCTCACCATATCTACGCCAGGACCACCACAAGCCCTCCTTGTGCAGCAGACCATCGTTTGAGACAACATGAGGATGAGACATGAGACGGTTCCAGAGATCTGTTGTCCCAGACTTGGCGCACCCCAAAATGTGAAAGTAGGGCAGGCAGTTGAGCTTGCGCACCTTGACCTCTCGAAACATCTCATCAGTGTACCAGCAGGGATTCTTTATGTGGCTTAAATAATTCGGCTTAGGCTGGGGAGATTGGCATCGTGACGTTAAACTGGCAGGAAGTTCTTATTAGCGGGTCATTTCAAGATTGTATTTAAATATATTCAAAGATATATTCTCCCTTATACTACAATCAGGGCCCTGACAAGCAAAATATTCATCAGAGACACAGCCTGAATTTAGGAACCAGAGACAAAGCCTGAATTTAGGCACCCTCTTACTCAAAAAATATATATTAATATCAATATTTTGCATGAAAAATTATGATTTTAGCCCCCTCCTGAAGGTGGGGGCAGATGCTCCTTTGCTCCCCTTTCACACTATCCTGCAACACATGATTTTCTCCCACTTTCAATATGTCCTCTGGTCCCTCTAACTTACAATGCAAAAGATGTCCTCTACTTCCCCTTCCTTCAAATCTCCGACACACATCGGGGGATCCTGGAGTTTTGGTAACATAGTTTTCTCACTCAGCATGGCCTCAGTCAGCTCCTTGATCTGCCTCATGAGCACCTGGGTGGATAGGATGAGCTGAGATTAGGACCAAGTTAGGACATCCCTATTAGCCCTTGAATGGACCCAATTATGAGGACCTTTGTTAACTACCATTATTAGAGTTAGACATTCAGCGTGTGGCTGAAGTGATTAAGGGTGAAAGGGTGTGTGTTTGTTTCTCGTTGTGACATTCAAGCAACACTAGAGTGGAAGAACTGAATCCAACCCTAGCTTAGAACGTACATTCCACTTGGCTCATCTGTGTAACAACAAGGGTATTTTCCCGGTGAACTAATTTACCTCAGTGGATGTTCACCAATACCTTTCAGCCCTTCTTCGTCTCTACTCCTTCTGTCGTTCGATTCTAATCTCCTCTAATCAGTTATTCCAAGCCACAAATATGCAAACACACCAATTTCATTGCTATCACACAACTTTCGGTCAATCAGCTACACTCGTCCCGGTGGCAAGGTGTGTCACCCACACAGTCAACTGAACACAGCTCGCTTGCTCTAATAATAAGTTCAATAATAATTTCAAGGAGTAACAATAACCAATGGACACTCCTTGTCTCCCAATATAATAACTCATGATTTTAAGGACCTGGACAGCCTTGATAAAATAAGATTATATTTTTGCCTGGCCAGCATTGTTTTCAGGGCTGTGATTCAATTTTAGTCCACATTATTATTTAATAGAGGGAGTGGACCTCTCCCCTACCCCACCCCACCCCCATGCCCAACTGCCTGACAGGACATAATATGAACTGACCTCTGATTGGACAGCTGGCTTTCCTGAACTGGGGTCATCTGGGGTCATCTTGGCCATCAGGTTGATCACATCAGAAACTTGTCTCCAGCTGACTGTCCCCTCCACTCCACTCTCATTCTGAGCCTCGGCTTTTTCCTCCCACCGCCGCCGTGGCTTTGGGATTTTCACGTCCGTAGATGAAAATGCGTTTCTTCGTCCAGACCTTTGAGTCAAAACAACAAGACAGATTGTGAGGATTCTGTAAGTCCCATCAATTATGACAAATTATTAGAACAGAATTTTTAAAATAAATGTTGATTTCATGGTTAAAATGGCAAACCATGGGCTGAAAACACATGTTATTTTTAACGCTTTCTTATGTTATCAACGTTGAATTATTTACATTAACTGGTCACTGGTCAGCACAGTAAAAAAAAAAGGCAAAAAAAACCCCCAAAAACGTGATACAAATTTGTTTAGCAACAAAAGAATAACAATTATTGATAACAAAAGAATAACAGTTACTTGTAACAAAAGAAAAACAGTTACTTGTAACAAAAGAAAAACAGTTACTTGTAACAAAAGAAAAACAGTTACTTGTAACAAAATATCAACAGTTACTTACTTTAACAAATATCAACAGTTACTTGTAACAAAATAGAAACAATTATTTGTAACAAAAGAATAACAATTATTGGTAACTCCCATGAGAAATAATACATAATATATTTCCTGTTTATGTTTTAAACATTACAATAAACATCCTGGAGGTGGGAGATAAACTCACGTACCCCTTGATTCACATCAGTTTAACAATCACTATATGGAGTGTCTGACACTCATAATTACCGGTGTATATGTGGCTGACAAGCCACTTATTGTTTCCCACAAATCAGCTTCACCACCACTATACAAAGTGGCGGGTAGCAGTTACTTCCAATGGGGGGGGTGGTTTGTGAGAAGAAAAAAAGCTTTTATCGTTTATTATCGTTAGGCTGGGACTGAACTCCAACCTTCTATACTATAATGGAACAGGACTTGTTATGAATGTACAGCAACCCTGCCACTCGATTGAACTGTGAATTTTAAGAATTAAAACCAATATCTAAATTGTAAGACTAAGAGTACCAATACCGGTATTCATATTGTGAATAATCACAGGATCTCATATTTTGATTTTCTAAAAAAAAATGTGAAGAATTGGTGAAGAATGTGAGTATTGGTGAAATTGTAATAGTTTGTTATCAATATTACTATTGAATAGTCAAAAATGTTTAAACAATTTAACATTTTTGTGTATTACATCAACTACTAATGTTCATAATGAACTCATGGATTAAACACACCAATACTGTGACTGACATTGACCCACACACTGAATTAACCAAGTCCAGGGTCGGGGGGGGGGGAGACTGCCACCACTCAAGGGGGATAGCTGCCCTGGATTTTCATCACTATATAACGTTTATTTTACACCCCCCCCCCACCCCCCCCTGTATGTAGGATAGACATGACACTGACCCCCTTGTATCAGTTCCACCACTAGAGTACAAAATTGCAACTCTGTGTTACCTTTGCTTGCATGACCATCCACACACTGAATTAACCAAGTCCAGGGTCGGGGGGGGGGGAGACTGCCACCACTCAAGGGGGATAGCTGCCCTGGATTTTCATCACTATATAACGTTTATTTTACACCCCCCCCCCACACACACCTGTATGTAGGATAGACATGACACTGACCACCTTGTATCAGTTCCACCACTAGAGTACAAAATTGCAACTCTGTGTTACCGTTGCTTGCATGACCAGGCACAGTCCTATCTCAAAGCGCTACTGACGCCTTATGTACCCACTAGACTACTCCGCTCATCTTGATACCACATGTTCGGCTTTAGACTTACGAGGGGCGCACTTTCGCATTTGCTGGCCCAACAATTTGGAACACCCTTCCTGTTGCTCTCAGAAACAGCCAGACACTGGAGTCTTTCAAAACTGATTTGAAGACTTATCTATTTCGAAAACACCTGCTGGGGTGATGTTGTCTATCTAGCCATTATCTTGGAGATGTATATTGGTCTGTGTTGTTTATGGTTGCAAGGTATTAAAGACTTAGAATGGGTATTCTCGTATGTAGTTTTTGTAATGTTGCATTTTGTACTTCAATGTGATATGTACAGCACTTCGAGCCTTTGGGGATGAAGTGTGATTTTCACATAATCTTTATTATTATTATTATTTAGAAACTGAAACCCAATGTATGTATGCACCATCCTGCAGTCTGGCCTCCTTACTCACCCTCGTATGTGTGCACCATTTTGCAGTCTGGCCCCCTACTCACCCCTGTATGCAAGCACCATCCTGCTTCCTGACACCCTTTACTCCCCTCTGTATGTGTGCACCACGATCCTGCATCCTGACACCCCCTACTCACCCCTGTATGCATGCACCATTGTGCAGCCTGGCCCTGTATGTGAGCACCATTGTGCAGCCTGGCCCCCTACTCACCCCTGTATGTGTGCACCATCCTGCATCCTGACACCCTTGACTCACCCCTGTATGTGAGCACCATTGTGCAGCCTGGCACCGAGCTGCCCTAGTCTAAACGGTCTCCCCACACGGGTTCTGTGGCTGATGTACAGATAGCTGATCAGAAACAGGACAACGGCGCCGATGATGAAACTGAAGCCACATTGTGGGTTACAGCGGGGGAGAAACGTTCGCCATCGGAACATGGGAAACAGCCATCGACAGTTCTCTTTAATGAAGCGACTGCCTGTCAACAAGGAAATACTTTATTAAATGTACTGGAATTTAACCTTACACAAACATATATAAATATATAAATACACATTACATATATATAATGTATATAAATACATGTGTGTGTGTGTGTGTATATTAACACATAATATTCTGGGCGAATGCCAATTCATTCCCTTCCTTTGCATTTCCCAGTGTGTCTACCGTTCGATATTTATCATCATGTAGAAAGGTTTCACCACGGAATTTGGTTTTTGCACAAAAGAACTTTGTTTTCCTTCTGTCAGAGTAGTAAACTTGTGGAATGCGTTAACACATCCGAGTTCTTAAAGCTTTGAACAATGCCCTAGAGAATTTTGACCTGATCAAAAAAGTTTCTTTTGTTCGCGTCTCAAGCAAACATTCTATTGCAATAAAAAGAAAAATCCTTATTAAACATTACAAATTAGAGTACACGTCATCTATGCACATATTATCCACTACAACATCCACAGCCAGATAAGATCCACACGCAGTGGCGGACGTCTAGCTGTCAGAATGAGAACCGAGTGGTATGGCAACTCATTAGTTCCCCTACATCCGCCAGGGTTTACGAAACAAGCGTCACCGTCTGCTGTACCAGCATCCTGCGCCGTCTGTTAAAAGTATGACGTATAAATTGGTCTGTTACAGCGCATACATTGGTCTGTTATAACGTATACATTCGTCTGTTATAGCGTATAGATTCGTCTGTTATATTTTACATTCGTCTGTTGTAACTTATATATTCGTCTGTTTTAGCGTATACATTCGTCTGTTATGGCTTAATAAATTCGTCTGTTATAGCTCACACATTCGTCTGTTATAGCTTATACATTCGTCTTTTTTAGATGATGCATTCGTCTTTTTTAGCTGATGCATTCGTCTGTTGTAACTTATAAATTGGTCTGTTATAACGTATACCTTCGCCTGTTATAACTTATACATTCGTCTGTTATAACGTATACATTCGTCTGTTATAACTTATACATTGGCCTGTTATAGCTTATACATTCGTCTGTTATGGCCAGAAGATGTACAACCTTCACTGTTATAGACATAAGATGTACAACCTTCACGGTTATAGACAAGATGTACAACCTCCGCAGTTATGGACTAAAGGTGTGCAACCTTCACTGTTATAGACAGAGGATGTACAACCTCCGCAGTTATGGACTAAAGGTGTACAACCTGCACTGTTATAGACAGAAAATTTACTACCTCCACTTTTATAGATATAAGATTGTACATCCTGCACTATTATAGAAACAAAATGTAAAAAATGCTTTGTTATACGCAGAAAATGTAAAACCTGCACTATCATAGACCGAGGGCGTACAGCTTAAAACATTATAAACCGAAGATCCACAGCGTACACGGCAGTTTGTACAACCAGACGTTCTATATATTTAAAAACCTAACACAGCATAATTTGCCCCTTACCCTACCCAACAGTGAACTATTCATAGCACACTTCTCCAAGCCTGGGATGCACCGTACCTTTGATCCTTGAGCTTACTGGCGTGATGAGCTTCCCCGGAAACGATAAAATCGCGTGCACCAGTTCCTTGACTCGTCCGCCGTAGCCCCGCACATGTTCGCCGCCCACCGACATGAGAACGAACGCCGTCGGGAAGACTCGGCCGATTCCGCCGACCAACACGTTATAGCCACGGTGCGTGAGCACGTAGGCGAGCACAAAAGGAGACTGCAGCATCCTGGAGCTCCTCTCGCGGAAATTTCTCGTAGGGTGTCGCAGAGCCAAGACGAGCTTATCAAAACATGAGAGCCGAACACTGAGAAGCCTCCGGCAATAAAATATACAGACAGTCACCAGCCATCTCGTGCCGAAACGTGCGTAGTGTAAACTAAGGAGAACGGCGTCAGGGGTGCACGAGACGATACTCTGAATTGTAGAGCTGGCGCGGCCCACCCCGACCGAGGCCTGGGGCAAGCACCTGGAAATAGGCCTTAGAGTCCACGACGTGTTACGTCGGCGATGAACCCAGTTCGTGCGCAGGGTGTCACGAACAGATGCCCATCTTCTGCCGAGAACCGGTGTCACGTGATGGAATAATGTTTCACAGATCCAGGAGAGGATCACGCCGAGTGTTGCCGTGGTAACCAGGAGCCCCATCAACGTGACTTTGGTGGCAGCCACGAGGACATCACATATCTCGAGGGAATTTGTGTTTTTGTCACAAACCTCCACGACAGACATTGCACTGATATCGTCACAAACCTCCACGACAGACATTGCACTGATACCGTCACAAACCTCCACGACAGACATTGTACTATTACCGTCACAAACCTCCACGACAGACATTGTATTGATATCGTCACAAACCTCCACGACAGACATTGCACTATTACCGTCACAAACCTCCACGACAGACATTGCACTGTTACCGTCACAAACCTCCACGACAGACATTGTATTGATATCGTCACAAACCTCCACGTCAGACATTGCACTGTTACCGTCACAAACCTCCACGACAGACATTGCACTGTTACCGTCACAAACCTCCACAGACATCGCCTGCGTATCGTCGCAAACCTCTAAAGACGCTGCGTGTGTGCCACCCGAAGCCTCCACGACAGACATTGCGTTTGTAACAGTGACGTCACACGCCTGCTCGGGGATTACGTCAGGCCCCTCCACGCCAGGGCCTCGTCCAGATTCCATTTTCGGACCCCAGGTCACTCAATCAAAAGTAATACACAAAGCACGTTACACCCACTTGAGCGCCACATTCTATCGCCAAATCTGTTGTAACAGCCACTATTGAAGCTTTAAAAAAAAAACCACAGTGGCTGTAACATGCAAATGCATGAGCACAAATTGTGTACAGGCTATGAACGTGGCCATAATGAACAGGGTGTTCGGATGTCAGCTTTGTCAAGGTCTCCGGAAGAGTGAAGAAAACTGAGTGTTCAATTATTGTCCTAGCTATCCAATATGAATATATATATCAATATCAGACATGAAATCTTCAATCTCGAACTCGATCAATAAGTGTTTAGGTTTGGGAGGGGGGGGGCTTTAAAAAAAAACGGGTGGCAGTTGGCTATCGCGACATATCCACACAAAACAACATTGAAAAGAACGGGTGGCAGTTGGCTATCGCGACATATCCACACAAAACAACATTGAAAAGAACGGGTGGCAGTTGGCTATCGCGACATATCCACACAAAACAACATTGAAAAGAACGGTTTCCACAAAAAGTACTCTTGATGACGGCGTCCGCATAAAGGTAATTTTAATCTTGATGTAGATATTCCCATAAAGGTAACATTGGTACGAGTATCCACGTAGATTTATGTAATATAGTGATGCAGGGACCGGCATCCACAAATTGCAATACTGATTGCGGTATCCACACAAAAGTAATATATTGATGAAGGTGTCCACAAAAATTAGATTATTTGTTGATGAAGTAATCCACGGTCAGTAAGATACGATACTGATAGAGTTATCCACAATGGTAACAACCGGTGCACGTATCCGCTAGGAGCGAGTGTGGATACGGTATCCAGATAGAATGACCAAGGCGTTCTCCGCAGATCGCCCTCTCGACACAACCGTTCATTTGAACAGATTGGATCAGACTAAGGCATAAAATGGCTGGCCTAACTTCTTCTTGTTTTTTTTTGTTGTTGTTTTTTTTTCTTCATTTTTTAATTAACTTAATGCCTCATAAACGACTAAAGCGCTCGGGACCCCTGTGGACATGCGCAGTCGAATCATAGTGAGCGAGGGACAAAGGAAATTCAATAATAATATGGTGTTACAGGTTAACCAGAGAAAAACAAATGTGCTTCTTTTTTCTTTTCTTTTTGGTTTGGGGGAGGGCGAGGGTTGGGGGGGGGGGGAATCTTCTTGAGACCTATAAAGACAGGGGGGTGGGGGGGGGTTGGGGGGGGGGGGGAATCTTCTTGAGACCTATAAAGACATTTTTGAAATTCTTGTTATTTTTAAAATGTAGGACGTCCTTTGTGTTAAGTTTTGGAGATTATTACTGACTAGGGGGAGTGGGGTGAAATCATGGGGCGCCACTGGCAGACATCTGTGCGGCAATTGAGCTCGTCATTGGGGTAGCATATTTCAGCACTAGGTTATATGAGTGTCCCCCTGATGACAGAACAGAAAACCAAATTGACCACATATGTATTGGGGGGGGGGGGATCCTGATCTTTACAAGATGTACGAGTTAAAAGAGGAGATGATTTTCCATCTGATCACCATCTAGTTTGGGTCAAGACTCTTAAGCTAAAACTGCAGAAAAATTCAACATAGAACTTCTGGCAAGCAAGCAAAGACGAAATGAATTCAGTGTTACCTTGAGAAATAAGTTCCAAGTATCTGTAAGACCAAACGGATTAGGACCAGGGAGAACTTCAATGGCGAAATATAACATCGACAAGTAACGAGGCATTGGGACCAGTGAAGCACAAACGCAAAGATTGGATCTCACTCAAAAAGATGCAACAAATAAACGAGAGGAAAGAAATATAGTGTGCAGTTAACAACGGCCGCACCAGGGCAGATAGCAGTAAACAACAGCCGCACCAGGGCAGATAGCAGTAAACAACAGCCGCACCAGGGCAGATAGCAGTAAACAACAGCCGCACCAGGGCAGAGAGCAGTAAACAACAGCCGCACCAGGGCAGAGAGCAGTAAACAACAGCCGCACCAGGGCAGAGAGCAGTAAACAACAGCCGCACCAGGGCAGAGAGCAGTAACCAACAGCCGCACCAGGGCAGAGAGCAGTAAACAACAGCCGCACCAGGGCAGAGAGCAGTAAACAACAGCCGCACCAGGACAGAGAGCAGTAAACAACAGCCGCACCAGGGAAGAGAGCAGTAAACAACAGCCGCACCAGGGAAGATAGCAGTAAACAACAGCCGCACCAGGGCAGAGAGCAGTAAACAACAGCCGCACCAGGGCAGATAGCAGTAAAAAACAGCCGCACCAGGGCAGAGAGCAGTAAACAACAGAAGTACCAGGGCGGAAAGCAGTAGACAACAAACCCACCAGGGCAGAGAAAACCAAAGCACAGGAGAACTATAAATTGGTCAATGGAAGGCTAAAGAACAGCATTAAAAATGATAAAAGAGCTTCGATGGATGGTCTAGCGGCAACGGCAAAGAAGCAGCCAGAAAGGCGAACACGAAAGAGCTTGATGTTTGAACAGGAACGCTCTCAGGAAGATACAAGAAGCCAGAGAAACCGCTTAAAGACAAAGAAGGTAGATTAATAACGGAAGGAAAAGAACCCAAACAAAAGATGGGCGGAATACATTGAGGGTGTACTAAACCGACCTTCACCCTCATACACACCAGATATACAACCAGAAAATGAAGATTTATTATACTAAGAGGCGCCAAGGACCGAGATGAATAGAACATTCTTGTAGACGCCCTGTGCCCCGGGTGGGGTAAAAGGCATAAGTAAGTAAGAGAGAAATCACCATTAAAACCACCAGGGCCGTCACGTGGGCGGGTGCAAAAAAAAGGGGGGGGGACACTAAAGTAAGATATTAGCGGTGTCCAGCCATGACGTGGGCGGGTGTAGGGGGGAACTATTACCTGCCTCACTACTTCCTTCCACTCAGACCATCCATCCCTGAGGCGCGACAGCCCATGAGGGCTTTGGCCTGCCTCACTACTTCCTTCCACTCAGACCATCCACCCCTCAGGCGCGAGAGCCCATGCACGACTTTGGCCTGCCTCACTACTTCCTTCCACTCAGACCTAACTAATGTTTTTCTTTTCCATGCTTGGATCCCTAGCTGCTGTAGATCTTTTTCCACATCATCTATCCATCTAAGTCTAGGTCTGCCTTCGAGCCGTTTTCCTCCGTGGGTTTGGTGATGCACCGTCTTCACTCCTCTGTCATTTGGCATTCTTTCTAAGCGTCCTGACCAGCGTAGCCTGCCTCTTCTTTTATTTCTGCTGCTAGCCTGGGATCCTGATATAGACTACAGGCCTGAACAACACCCGGCCCGCCAGCACCCACTTTGCGGCCCGCGAAGTAACGAAATATTATTTTTAATTATTTTCTTAATAGCTTTCCCCATGTACTATTTTCTTTCAACCCGCACAAGTTTTTCATTTTCATAAAGCATTACGGCCGGTCTTACATTTTGAGTTGTGCAGGCCTGGACTATACCATTCCTGGTTGGTTCGTATTCTCCATCCATATTCATCCTTTGTTGGTCCATATATTTTCCGGAGAACTTTTCTTTCCCATGTGTTTAATAGGTTTTCTGCCGTTTGTTTTTGTGTTTTGTTAGGGTCCAAGTTTCAATAAATATATATTTCTTTACATCATTTAATTTTTGTGAAAACGATTGATGTTTAGATTCACAAGCCACGCACCCGGGACAATGGATTATTTGAGAACCCCTTACACATTAAAAACGAGAAGACACTGAGATAAAAGAGACAATAAAGAAACGAGAGGCCTAAAATAAGGAAGGCGAAAAAGTGAGGAGGGATGGGTAGATATCGACAGCCATTACTGTCACACTGTAGACATTAAATTAACCTTTAAAAATTATGTATTAAAAATCGATAAAGTATTGTTGAGAGTAGTCGCCATTGTTCACCTCCTGGTCTTTAGCTTACTTCGTTTACAGTTGTATAGTATCAGAGGGACTGTAGTATTAGTCTACCTTGTGTGTTTGGTCATTGGTAGAGCTTTGATGGCTTGTGTTTGGTCAGTGGTAGAGCTTTGATAACTTGTTGAGGGTCATCAGTGGAGTTTTTAAAACTTGCCATCAGTGAAGTTTGTAAAACTTGCCATCAGTGAAGTTTGAAAAAAAAAACAAGTCATCAGTGAAGTTTGTAAAACTTGCTATCAGTGAAGTTTGTAAAACTTGCCATCAGTGAAGTTTGAAAAAAAAAACAAGTCATCAGTGAAGTTTGAAAAACTTGCCATCAGTGAAGTTTGTAAAACTTGCCATCAGTGAAGTTTGAAAAAAAAAAAAGGCATCAGTGAAGTTTGAAAAACTTGCCATCAGTGAAGTTTGTAAAACTTGCTATCAGTGAAGTTTGAAAAACTTGCCATCAGTGAAGTTTGTAAAACTTGCCATCAGTGAAGTTTGTAAAACTTGCTATCAGTGAGGTTTGAAGAAAAAAACAAGTCATCAGGGAAGTTTGAAAAACTTGCTATCAGTGAAGTTTGTAAAACTTGCCATCAGTGAAGTTTGAAAAAAAAACAAGTCATCGGTGAAGTTTGTAAAACTTGCTATCAGTGAAGTTTGAAAAAAAAACAAGTCATCAGTGAAGTTTGTAAAACTTGCCATCAGTGAAGTTTGAAAAAAAAACAAGTCATCAGTGAAGTTTGTAAAACTTGCCATCAGTGAAGTTTGTAAAACTTGCCATCAGTCAAGTTTGTAAAAAAAAACAAGTCATCAGTGAAGTTTGAAAAACTTGCCATCAGTAAAGTTTGTAAAAAAAAACAAGTCATCAGTGAAGTTTGAAAAACTTGCCATCAGTGAAGTTTGTAAAACTTGCCATCAGTGAAGTTTGAAAAAAAAAAAGGCATCAGTGAAGTTTGTAAAAATAACCTGTGATAGTTCAGCAGATGCAAAGTTTTCATAACTTATTGTTGGTCAACTGTATTCGTGGGATGATTTTTGGTTTTAAAATTGTAGTGATGGGGTAGATTGTGGTTGGTCAATCCATTTGTATCAAATGGGTCGGCCACCTAAGTAGAAATTTATCACCTCAAAGAGATCAAAGTTGCATGCAAAGTTATATTTTTAAAATCTGGTCTATGATATTGGTTAGATCGTTAGATCATACTAATTACACTGAAGCAAAGTTAAAACATAAGTCCTAAGAACAGAAACCGTCTCAGCGTTCATGGTAAATGAAGTGAATTTATTAAAAACAACATAGTTGGACGACTTTCAAATCAATTTCAGAATTTACATATTACTGTTTATGGAAATGATAAAACATAAACTTTGGGGAATGGCAGAGGAACTAATGGTTGACTTTATCAGAGGACTCATGATGACTACCAGTGGAACTCAGTATTTGACTTCAGCAGAGGAACTCATAGTTGACTTAATCAGAGGAATTCATGAGTGACTGTACCATTCAAAGAGAGGTCCGCTGGGACGAGCATATTAACAATGTATGTAACCAAGCAAACCAAGCCTTGGGGTTCTTAAGGCGAAATCTAAAGATTGGCAACTCCTGTGTGAAAGAAAGAGCATATAAAGCCTTTATCCGTCCGATTTTAGATTATGCATCTTCAGTCTGGGACCCATTTACCCAGAAGAGCATTGACAGGTTGGAGGCGGTCCAGCGACGAGCAGCACGCTTTGTCCTAAACCGCTACAGGAATACCTCTAGTGTTGGCAGCATGCTAGAAACACTAGGCTGGTCACCATTGGAGAAACGACGACGACAATCCAGGCTCTCCATGATGTACAAGATAAATAATGGGCTGGTCCACTGTTCCAGTATTAAACAGAAACTCGTCCCTCTCCCCCATAGACAGCGACGAGGCCATGACAGGCAATTCAGGCTCATACCAGCAAGAAGCCAGTATAGGAGCTGCTCATTCCTGCCCAAGACAATCAGGGACTGGAACCATCTTTCAAAAGGAACAGTTGAGGCGACAACACTAGACACATTTGTGTCTATTGCCTCAAGCCTTCTAACCCCTAGTGCATAATTTCCTCATCACCACCAGTAACAAAAACATTGCAAATCCCATCTACATGCATAGGAGCCAAAATGATCAATAAATTGATTGTGGGCCCTTAAGATATAGAAGAAGAAGAAGAGGAACTCATGATCGACTTTATCATAAGATCTCAGGATAGTCTTTATCAGAATAACCCATGGTTGACTTTAGCAGAGGAACTCATGGTTGGCTTTATCAAACAGTAAGTAAAAGCTTTTACTCTAAAAACATTTGCTTGTTTTAAACACTGAAACACTGATAAAAATAAATTTGAAAAGTTTTGTGTTGTTGAAGTGAAGCCTAATATTCATTAAATTTAACTAAAGGAACTGTAGCATAAAATTTCAACAGACAAAATTTATAGGTATACTGAAATGTGGCAGTTGGGTTGCAAGGAAGTTTTAGATTTCTGGTAATCTGAGACAGTCATTAGTGGAAAAAATATCAAAAAGTTTTTGTAAAAATATTGGATATTCTGTGTTCGTCAGCACTTTTCTACAATGAGATATGCAGTCCTGGTTTAGTTGACACTTTTATTTATAATTTAAACTATAGGATAAATTCAGAAATGCATGCTTCTCATGAAGCTATAGAAATCTCAAAAATATTTCCTTGACTCAACTGGCTGTGACACAAAATTTCTCTCTTCAAGACAGTTTCATAAGAAAATTGAGCATATTATGATTCATCTCCTGATGTTTCTCCCTGGTTTCAATATCAGCTTCAATGATTGATGGAGGACATTCACACATTTTGTTGAATGAGGTTACTGAAAGATTAATGTTTTGAGATCTTAAGCCTTTATAACACTATCTTGTTTAAGATATAATTTCATATATAAATTGTTGTAAGAATAAGCACTAGCTTTGATTTTGATTTTTTTTTTTTTTTGCATTTCCTTAAATCAGTGATATTATTACTTTATCATGTAGTCTAATGTTTATTTAAAATAACCAGCCATTCGCCACAGGAAAATTTTGTTTGTTTGTTATATCATGTTCATATTCAGGTACATAACACTATTATAATTTGTTAATTTATAACATGATTCTTCACTCATAGAAGGTTGCAGACCCTTGGTCTAGATGTATAAGTATAATAGTTAATAACTTAGTTATGATTAATAAAAAGTTAGTAACAAATTGTTAAAAAAGAGGCTTGACTATTAAATACAATTAACAATATTGACAATGAAAACAAGACCACGTAACATTACAAGGCATGGGGATGGGCCTTGCAGCATACACTTTTTCAGTCTTTAGGTTAACTATTGCAGGTATTGACTGTTGAAGCCTATTATTGATATTGGGAACATTATTGAATTGGCACCCACTTGCAGAGGCATGACTAGGCACTAGGTCATTAGCATTAGCAGCCATTAGCATGCCTGAATAACATCAAAGAGTGGACGGGACTAAAACTAGGCGATGCTGTGCATAGTGCAGAAGACGCGTAGTGCAGAAGAGGTAGTGCAGACTGAGAAGACAGAGACGAATGGAGGAGGATAGTTCACATGTCATCTGTGGCGCCCCAACGACTAAGGGACATGATGATGATGATGATGAATTCAATTTCAAATAATTGTAATTTAAATTATTTTAATTTTAATTTTTCAACTGGGACAAATCAGAATCAAGACCTGGCAATCGGCAATTGTTTAAAAGAATCAGTTTAGCCAGTTACTCTTAGTAGTAGATATTTTTATTTTAAATATTTACTACATAGTAATAGATTTATGTCAATAGGTAAGTCGCCGGTAATTTTATTTACTACTTTTTTTTTTAATATTGATTTGCAAAACATCGAAATTGTGTTGTGCAAAACTGAAACTTTTTGCCTAAGCCAAAAGTAAGTAAAAGTTAAAAAAAAGCAGGTATGCCGAGCCGATGTACTCACCTGCCACTGTAAATCCAGTTCGCTCTCTCCTATGTGAGTAGTTTGAAGTTAATCGCATTTGGAAACATGACGTCTTATAAATTAAAACTGTTCATACTGCAATTACATCGATGAGAACAAAGTCAGAGAATAAACAGATATCTTACACATAGAATGATAGTATTAAGTATAGTTATTTACAGTGTACTTTGTTGACACAAAATAATGGTCAGAACTTTCACCGAGGCTAGAAAAATACGTGAGTGAAATTCGAGATAGATTTTTTTATTCTGCGTTCGCAGCATAATCATAATGAATTGTAATTAGGGATTAGCCTAAAATTCTGAATTTTGTTAGAACTTCAATATTTTGTATGAAATAGCTTAATTTTTTAAAAACACATTAATCTCATTTACTTTGTGATTATTATATATGAAACTAGCGATAGCTCACTCTTCATAGAATTACATGGAGTGTTGGTTGGTATACATCACGAGCTTTAAAGATTAATATAATATAATAAACATAAGTAATATTAAGCAATTAGTCATCATAATAAGTAGGCTTTCCAATATTTACTTTTATTTTTTTTCAATTTGCATTGAAATTTTGTTTTAAAATTATGTTATTATATTTTTCAAGGGCCCCCGATAATTCGTTTCAGCCAGTAACTTAGCTAGAGTTAGTGCACCCCAGGGTGGACTGATAATTATCACCCTGCCACGGAAAAAAATTACATTTGGCCAAAATGCCCCCCCCCACCCCCATTTTAAGAAAATAAGTGCCGTCCGGGGCGGACAGTCCCCTCCGCATCACTTTCACTTACCTACGCCTCTGATTTCAACAAAGTATTTATAAAAATGCATGCATTGTATTTAAAATATTTATTCCCGAAAACTACTGAGAGTTTTGGCTTCAGTGGAGCTACATTTGAGAACTTTTTTTTTTTTTTTTTTTTAATTGTTATTTTTTTTGAAAAAAGTTAAGAAAATTGTCGAATAAGTAACGGTTATATCTTGAATTTTCTTCCACTTTTCGGTAAAAGTTCAGGAAGTGTGTTGCTTAAACATTGACCTTGATTTGGACGAATCGAATTTTAAATCTTTTGATATTTGAAGGGGTGTTGAGTCACAAATCTTTTTTTTTTTTTTGTTGAGAAAAGTGTTTACATTTAAAATCTTAAACAATATATCTGAATTTCAATTTAAGTTATTTAAAAATATGTATTTTAATGAATATTTAAATTTTATTATTTTACGAGAAGATATTTTAAGTTTTTTTTTTGATTTGGACGAATCGAATTTTAAATCTTTTGATATTTGAAGGGGTGTTGAGTCACAAATCTTTTTTTTTTTTTTGTTGAGAAAAGGGTTTACATTTAAAATCTTAAACAATATATCTGAATTTCAATTTAAGTTATTTAAAAATATGTATTTTAATGAATATTTAAATTTTATTATTTTACGAGTAGATATTTTAAGTTTTGTTTCCAATGACGCAGTAAAAGATTGAATTGTGACCCAGGAAAAGATTGCAATAGTGTGTGGCCTCCCCCCTGCCTCGCTCATGAAAGGATCCACCATGTCGGAAATACGAGCATAAGTGCCAGTCTAATACTAAACATACCATTAACTTGATCTAAGAGTGACATTTATATTAATTTGAAATTCAAATAGTTCTGAACATGGGATCTGGATCTAGCAAAAGTGGAAACCAGTCATCGAGAAAAGAAGACGTTCCTAAAAGTCCTCAGAAACCTGTTGCTAATGTCAATAAACACGACGACGGAGGAAAACAAAAAGACAAAAACATTTCGGCAGATTCCAAACATGAGCAAGATTTAAATAGTTCTAGTCGAAGTCCGAAAAAATCATCTGAACCAATAATTACAGATGTAAATTCCAAATCAAAAGAAGGAAAAAATAGAAATGGGAAAAGAAATAATGCACTATTTACAAGCAGTAATTACGATGGTAGAATTCAGTTTGAAGATGATTCGGATTTTGAGGATGATCTCGACGAAGTTTTGAAAATACCAACAGCTGCATCTAATTACTCTAAAAAGGACAAAAATAAGGAGCAGAAAAAAAGGGACAGAGACAAAGAAAATGAATATGAACATGACTTTCAAAGTAATATTTCGCAACAATATTTACCAGAAACATATGCACAAAGATTACAGAGAAAGCAGTACAAACTTCAGCAGGATGTTTTGATTCGCGAAAAAACAATTGTCAGAAATCCCCAAGAGTGGGATTCTGATGATGATGAAAAGGATGATTATAAAGTTCTAGAAAATGTAAGTTGATTAATATGGCAAAAATCCACTGTAAAAATGTGTGTTACTCATTTGGGTGTAAAGCCTGATTTATAATTTTTTAAAAAAAATTATTTACTTATGATCTTATTTTGATAAGCCCCAATTAAATTAAAGTCTCTAGCAGTCTAGCCCAATTTATGTTAGAATGAGTATGTGATGTAATTTCTTGTTTTCCTCCATTTTAATTTTCTTAAAAATATTGTTATACAAGAGCATAACCACATGCAGTTTTTTTACACTAGGCCCGGATATTTTGAGAAATAGGCCTAAAGAATGTCCTTCACCCTACCTGCCGGCCTTTAAATAATAATAATAAGAGGTCTTATATAGCGTGGTACCTCAGCCTAGGGCTGGGCTCACCGCGCTGTACATAAAAATTTTATCAAACGACACATAATCATGACATTAAAATAAAATACATTTATGAAATAAAGAACAGCAATGTATATTCACCCACCCCACCACATAAATTTTACAAGGCAAACCATGGACGGCAGCCAGCAAGATCGTTTATCGGTCAGAGGAGGGGAATCAATCAGGGTAGTATAATTTTAAAATATATTTTTTGAGTGCAGTTTTGAAGGGCTGGGTGGTTGGTATATTGCGTATGTGTAGTGTCAAAGAATTCCATTGTTTAGGGGCGCAGAAAGAGAAAGATCGTTCACCATATGTTTTAGTGTGTGTCTTGGGAACGGACAGAATACGCCTGTCTGCAGAGGAGCGAAGCTGTCGAAGGGGTGAATAGACAGAAAGAAGTTTGGTTAGAAAGGAAGGGCAGGAATCCAAGAAAAAGTTGTGACAGAGAACAGACAACTTGTAGTCAATGCGTGCCTGTATAGGTAGCCAATGAAGGGAATGGAGTAGTTGAGTGATGTGATCACGTTTTTTTGCCTTTAAAACTAGCCTAGCAGCTGAGTTTTGAACTTTCTGCAGTTTTTCTATGCAGTGTTTTGGTGAACCTGACAGAAGAGAGTTGCAATAGTCAAGACGAGAGAGAACAAGAGCACATACTAGAGTTTTTGTAGCGCTAACTGTGAGGTAGTGGCGTATGGAGCTGATCTGACGGATAATGGTGTATGCTGAACGACAAATGTGAGATATGTATTTATAGAGAGACATGTTGTTAGAAAGAATATAACCAAGATTCCTAGCAGAGGGTGTAAACCGTACGTCAGAGTTACCTACTTGAAATGAGGTAGGAAGAGTTGAGGTAGAGGATGATGTGTGATTGTGGATAAGGAGTGCTTCCGTTTTGTCATCATTAAGCTTCAACTTGCTGAGTGTCATCCATGACTTGACATCATCAATGCACCCCCGCAAAGTCTGGACAGCGGATTCAACAAGAGAAGGATGGGTATGCTTGTATAGCTGCGTGTCATCTGCAAATGACTGACTCTCAACAGCATGCCTCCCAAGCAAGAGGAGCAGTGGTCTGGTATACAATGTGAATAGAATTGGGCCTAAAACGGACCCCTGTGGTACTCCGTACACCAAATCAGCGCTGCCTGAGAGGCAGCCATCGACAGAGCGCCTGCGTTCTATCAGAGAGGTAGGACCTAAACCAAGCCAAAACTGAACTAGAAATTCCAAAGTAATTTTCAAGGGTTTTGAAAAGGATTACATGGTCAACAGTGTCAAAGGCCACACTGAGGTCTAAGAGGATCAGGATGGAGATATCACCACTGTCCAATGTGAGCAAGAGGTCATTGGTCACTCTCAAGAGAGCCGTCTCTGTGCTACATAGGCCTACAGACAGTCCTACACCCTACCTGCCAGCCTTTAAACAATAGACCTACAGAAAGTCCTACACCCTACCTGCTGGCCTTTAAACAATAGGCCTACAGAGAGTCATATACATTACCTGTCGGCCTTTAAACAATATGCCTACAGAATGTCCTACACCATACCTGTGGCCCTTTATTAATTAATATAATAGTCAACTCCCCCCTAAAGAATCAGGCAGAATTGTGTGATGTCATTTATGATGACCCACTACTACAATAATGATATTTTAATTATTAATGATGTTTCATATTTACTAATCTAACAGTGTTTATTTCAAATTATTTCCATTAATAATCTTATTATTCTGCTACTTTTAATCTTACAAGGCATCCCCAAGCAGAGGTTTTGACGCAAGCAAGTTTCGAGCTGTAAACAAAGGAGTAAGTTTACATGTATTTTTTGTTGAGTGATCTATAGCAGGCCTGCACAACATACGGCCTGTGCAACATACGGCCTGTGCAACATACGGCCCGCAAAGTAACGAAATATTCTTTATTATATTTTTTTTTATATAGCTTTCCCCCCTGTCCTATTTTCTTTCGGCCCGCCGACATTTTGTGTTGTGCAGGCCTAATCTATAGGAATGCTGATTTGTTTACCAAAAATCTTCAAAACTACCCTACAATTAGCTCCAAACTAAAGTATATAGGCCTAATAATGAATTTAAATGTAGGATTTTTTTAAAAATAGGCTAGTTTTACTATGTATTAAAGACTGACTGAAATAGATTTATAAGATGAGGCCTATTTATTTCTACAGGATGTAAAAACAAACGATTTTGCCACAGTGTCAAATGGTAAGTAACTCAATAAATTACTGTTTGTTTAGTCAGCTCAATTAATTTTCCTTACAACGCTCAATTGCAATTATTTACATAATTATGTGTAACTTCAATGCCCTGGAATAGCTGTTTACTTTGACAATGAATTGATTTTCATGAATTAGATTTATTAAGTCAACAAAGAAAGTTCAGAGCTAAACTGCTACTTTTTACAAAATTACTAGGGCACTTAAGTGAATTATAATTACTATTTCATTCATTCTAAAATTCACCAGATGGTTGTATAAAAAAAAAAATCTCTGTCAGAGATGATAAAATTTTCAATGCACTGTCAACTGACATACATATTGGCGCATAGCAAATGTCACTTAAAACTTCCTTTTTTAAAATTTATTGTTTGATTTTTATCAGATCTGAAGACTCCCCGTTATCTGCAGCCAACAGGACAGAGCTTGGATGATGTTGATTTGAACAAAAAAGAAGATTTATCTTTGTAAGTTGGCATTGCTGTCTTAAATCGATGAGTCTGTTTTTTAGGCAAGATGGAAGTATTTGTGTGTCTTGGCCATAACCTTATTTTGCAAATGCACATTAGCTTCAGTGATTATTTAAACCCTCCTTTTTGCTAGTATAGCAGCATGTGGACATGCTCTTTTCTTAAGTTTCAACTACCGTTATATATTTTGTATTGCAAAATGGCTAGGGTGTATTTAAGGTTAAGAGTTCAGATCCCTTTGATTTTTTAATTCTTAATATCTTCCCATTTTGTGATGTTACATTTACAATGTGGCCAGGTTATTTGATAGTTGGAAGATGTTCGTCTTAGACATTAAAATGTTCCACTTTCTAAGCAGTGGGAATCGGCTCATTGAAAATATTGATACATTAAAAATACTAATACTAATTAATATTTGCCCCTTGCCTAAATTTAGTTTTGCATCAATCTACACATAGACTAAGAACAACGAAGAATGCTATGAGCTGTTTTTTTTAAAAATTTGTTACTAAATGGTAAAGTAGTTTTATAATATTTATTTAAACTTTATTTAAACTATTTAATTTGTTTTAACTTCTTCACCTTAAACAATTTTATGAAAAGGTGTTTATGTGAAGTACCGGTGCTAACCGCCTCAAAAATGCAATTAAGATAAATTCTGTTGCTATGTGTCCCTATGTTGACCGTACCCAGTGCCTCAAACGCCATAATTGCACTATGCATCGTACGAAGGAAAAATTAGAGTGCAAACACATGATAATGTTCAAAGTCATAAACGCAGTGGTGGTGGATTTATTATAAGACTAAATGAAACCATGTTTTGTGTGTAACAAATCCCAAAGGATGGTATAAAATCAAATTGTTGACATTATAATTAAAATATTACAGAGATTTATTGAAAAACTTAGATTGATAATAAACTCTAGGTTACTAAAAACTATATGCATAAATTCACAATGGCTGCATTTAAAGTTAATTTCATTAACCCTTTCATTATTGCTGGTTTTGGCATCGATTTTTGCTGACTTAGCAATTAAAGACTTTTGGGGGGGACTAGTCAAATAATTAGTAGGGGGTGGAGAGTGTAGAAGAAAAGGTTTAAAACACAGTATTAATGGGACCAACGAGACAAAAAAGAATTCTAAAAAAACTGGCCTTTATCTAAATAAAAATATATACAAAAATTTGGCCATGGATATTTACAATGGCAATCTTCATAATTTTTCCTATATATTAAAACATTCCACAGCTTGTTAACATAAGACAATATTTGAAACAAATTATGGTAGAGATATCTAAAAGCATAAAACTTGTGTACAAATCCCTTATTTATTTTTTATTTTCCATATGTCCATTTGACTTAGATACAAGCAGTCACCAAAGTACAACCAAGCTGAACTTGATTTGATGCATCAGCTGGAAGAGGAATTGTTATGACAGCCTTAAAAGGTTTTTTTTCCCCTTGTTTCCCCACTGTGGGTTTCCTCTCACTGGTATTGATTTTATTTATATATTGAATTTTATATAACATTTTGTTCATGTATATATATATTATTGTTTATACAAAAAATTTATTAAACCAAAGTTTAAAATTGTGATACCATTTGATAGAAGATTTGCTCACACAAATGTGTAGGCTATTTGAAAGAATCTTTGGCTTGATGTAATTTGTTCATTAGAAGTGCTGCAATGATTTATTCAGCTGACAAAATTATTAAATTGTCTTAAAAGTACAATTAATTTAGGATAATTTTTTAATACAGCGTAAGTAAAAGTTAGTAACATTTTTCATATGAAATCAACTGTCCATCACTGGGACCTTGACTTTTTGGACCTAATATACTTGGAACACTTTTTAAAAGTCTTACTATAAATTTCGAGCCTTTTAACTTTAAAATTGTATAGTATAAATTTTTACCTGGCAGAGTTATTATAGTAGCAATTTTGTAAACTAGTCCTATGTATTATGCATAAACTATTTAATTTATGTTTTGTCTTATAAAAAGTTTTTAAACCTTATGAGACAAACTTCTTAAGATCAAGTCATATTTAAACAAGACCGGATTTAATTAAACTACTCATTCTCACATCTGCTGAATATTTATATCAATAAATGCTTACTATTATTTATTCTAATATACCAGAATTTTTTTTTAATAGTTTGTTAAACATTTTAAAAAAAATAAACACTTCCAATAAAAAAAATAATGTCATAGACAAAGACAATGAATATCAGAAGAAATGAATATAGATGATAAAGCATGTCAAATTATTCTTGGATTCTGGTTAATGACAGGACTTTTTAAAAGGTATTTTAATCAGTCTTAATTAATCAGCTTAAATGGAGAAAAAAGTTTTAAATTTAAATATAAAAAGCCTTTTAAATCAAACAATAATTATTCCCTTAATTTAGTTGACGAATTGCATTGTTTTAATCAAATCTTTTTGCCATGGTATTACTTAGTCCATAAAATAGGGGTTTTCAACATGGGCTCAAACTAAGCTATTGATGTTTCCACTACTTTATCGTATAAAGCTACCTCTTTATCTTTTTGATGTGAATATGATGTTTTCTTTTCAATGGGATTTATGAACGCCAGTTAAAAAAATTATACATACAATATCAATACATCAACTATTTACTCAGCTAATATTTTTAATTAGAATGCTAGTTATTTATACCAGTTACTACATTTACAATGGTTGGAAAATGTTAAGATTTTTTTATGCCAAAAATTAATTTCTGTCAAAATGTATCCAGTCTTTTATTGAAACTGTTATATGTGTTATCTTATAATCAGTCCTCATTTGTATTTATTTTTAAAAAACACTTTTAACCACTATACAAAAACAAAAAAACTTTATACAGCTAATGGCTAGCTCAAATATGAAAATGGAATTTATTTTTTAAAAATTAAAAAAAAAAAAATGAAAATGAAAAAGCCTATTTGTTAAACAAAGAGAGGATATAAGAAGAGACTTGAGCAATCATGTGTCGAAAATATTAAATTGCTAAATTACTAAAAAACACTTTTAAACACTATACAAAAAAAAAAAAACTTTATACAGCTAATGGCTAGCTCAAATATGAAAATGGAATTTATTTTTTAAAAATTAAAAAAAAAAAAAAATGAAAATGAAAAAGCCTATTTGTTAAACAAAGAGAGGATATAAGAAGAGACTTGAGCAATCATGTGTCGAAAATATTAAATTGCTAAATTACTTCAAAAGGAAGATAATCAAATAAGTGTAGGCAACCATCAAAGCTAGTTCAAGTTTATTTGTAGGAGAACAACATGGAGTCCTACCAACATGGAGCACAAGAGCATAAAAACATGATTCACTACACAACAAACAATGTGATGTTCAAGCAATGCCTAATTAACATTCAGTTTTTTGTCATTTTTCAACATCATGGACCTTGCACTTCAAGTTTCCATGATTTTAAATTTCTTTTTTCAATTTATGATACAGGGTGGGCCAATAAAAGTGAGAACATTTCGTAGCGTAATATTTTACGAGATGTTCTCACTTTTTTTGGCCCACCCTGTATATATATTTGATGGGGTTTTTTATGTAGTACTTCTCTGTTGCTTGAGAAAGCCTTTTGGCCAACACTTTTGTTGTTTTGTTGTGTTACTTTTTTCTAGTTTTCACATACATGAGTCCTTCATATTTCCTTATTTACATCTTGATGGCATCTCTCTGCTCCCCTATTTTTTATATTATCTTTTTAAATCATACAGACATGGATAAGTGTCATGCAATCATCTTTGGTTACAGATATTTTACTGGCTTGAAATTTTTTATTTTTTTTTTGGCAGCTTTCAAAGTGTAATTGCTGTAATTTTATATTTTCTATGATAAGTTGCATAATGTACAGACACGTTAAAACAATTTTACAGCAATCTCTCAACACAAATAAATTTATCTCACTGAAATTCCATGATTTTTAAATAAGGGCACACACACGGCCATTATTTAAAAGGGGATATTGTTTTGTGATTTGGATCTCAGTGACTCTATTAGGTTTAGTAAAACTTTTTCAATTTGTGTAAACAAATGAACATTTTTTTAACTATTCCACCGTTCACCCCCACCACCCCACTCAAAGTACATATTTTTTTAAAAAGAACACCTGACTATATATTTATTGAGGACCAACTGTGATTTATTTTCTTGTCATATTTTGTACATTTAGCATTGAATTTCACAATGCATTGATGCCCTCCATTTTGTTTATGATATCATTGACACTGACTGTGATAGAAAGCCTGTTACAGCCATATTTATATGGCCACCAGATTAAACATAAATTAATGTATAAACTATAAACATGCCATTTTGGATTATTCATGGTAGATCAAAATTGCCACATTACTGGTTAGTAAAATAAAAAAATCATCAGGAAATTAAAATAAATAATCATAATTCTTACATTGTTGAATTTCTCATATTATTAGTCACTGATTTTAGATAATACTCTGGCAATAATATTGTTTACGGATTACAGATGATGTTTAAAAAAATGATAATTGAGTAATGCTTCATTTGGGATTTTGAATGATTACCGATGATATGATAGCGTTTACTGATTTAACTTTGAAACAAAATTAGAATAACTATCAAAGTATCTTATAATTCTAATCTATTAATAATTCAAAATGACATCATATTTTTTATTTAAAGACCTAACCTAGGTCACTTGAGCGTTACAGAACATTCATAATTTACAAAATAATAATAATAATAAAGTTTATTTGAAAAACATGCTTCATCCCTAAAAGCTCGAAGCGTAGTACAAAGTCAACCATGTTGAAAAGAGAAATAAAAAACAATCTAAAATTTACCACATTTAAAAAACAGAAGCAACAATATAAAACTACATACAAGCATACCCAGTCAAAGTCTTTCATCCCATTTCAGCCATAAGCAACACAAGCCAATATACATTAACTGAAAAAAGATGGTAGATAGCATCACCCCAGAAGGTGTTTGTGAAATAGATGTGTTGTTAAATCGGTTTTAAAGGATTCCCCCCCTCCCCCCTCAAAATCATGTGAAATTGATTAAGGTGCTGGACAAGATACTAAATTTGTTGGTTTTTTTCTACACTCTGGCCTGGGCCACTACATGTATACATCCATAAATTATCTGAAATATTATTGTTAAGCACACAGTACATAACTATTTTAAAATCCTTTGCATCAACTTCGTGTTTGATTGTGGGTGGCTGGAAAAATCTTTGGACGGCTAATTGCCCCACTTCCCGCCAAACTATCGAGCTGATACTTGGCACATAGACGTGTTGCCGATGACACACATTCTATCAAATTTTCACCCCCAACCCCACCCCCAAAAATCAGTTTTTCAAGGGTAAGTTAAAGGAAATATGACGACACCGATTTAACGAAATAATAGTCCCGACCAATGTTCCCTTTAAGCTGCGCGGCCGCGCAGCAGTTTTGAGTACCGCGCAGCTAATTTCCACTTAAGTTTGTGTCTGTAGGCTGTAAAATTTTGCGCACAAAAAAATTGATGCTGTACAAAATGTGCACACAACTTTATGATTTTGCACACGAACCAAGAAACCTTAGAGGGAACATTGGTCCCGACAACTGCGCTCAATGATATTCTTTAAAAATGAATGTCGCAAGTGCATTTCAAGTTTGGGGCGTAATTTTGTCTTTTGTTTTTCTGAAATAATTGGAGATATAAATCTGCGATGTAAAAGTGGGTTGGCCATTAGAATACTAATATAGTTCAAGGGCGTTTAAAAATATACGGTTGCGAGTCGGGTAGGGGGGTGGGAAGCACTAATTTCGACTCTTATAAAGTGCGTTACTTTTATGCATGTTTTTGATACATTTTTATCCCCCCCCCCACCCCATTTTTGCTCGAAATTAAATTTTATAAGGATTTATACGCAAAAAAATATTTTTTTTTTTTTTGTGTGGTTGTTTATTCCACTGTCTCTTATAAAGTGCGTTACTTTTATGCATGTTTTTGATACATTTTTATCCCCCCCCCCACCCCATTTTTGCTCGAAATTAAATTTTATAAGGATTTATACGCAAAAAAATATTTTTTTTTTTTTGTGTGGTTGTTTATTCCACTGGCGTGATAGCTTCGGCTAAAGCGGTGGTCGGCAAACTCATTAGTCAAAAAGCCAAAAATCAGCAGCAGGACGATTACAATTTTTTATATTTTTTTTGAGAGCCAGCTAAATTTCTTTTCAAGAAACTGTCAAGAACCATGTATTTCAGTCAAAACCGATTTGTGGCCGAGCCGCACTCAGGTCGCCGACCACCGGGCTAAAGCGAAGGGAAATAAAAACAAGAATTGTTACAAATTACTTGCATTGTTTCCCTTAATTTGAAATACCCCCGTAGTACACGGTTTCCCAGCTCAGGACAACAATAAGTTAAAGCGTAAACTAAAAAAAAGGGGGGGGGGGTGTGGGGTTGTTACATTTCATTGTGTCAGGAAATGTAGTGACGTTACCAAAAATAATTTAAAAAAAACTAAATTACAAAAAACTTTAAAAAAAAAATTAAACCAGTGTTTTAATTATTAGTACACGGTTTCCCAGCTCAGGACAACAATAAGTTAAAGCGTAAACTAAAAAAAAGGGGGGGGGGTGTGGGGTTTTTACATTTCATTGTGTCAGGAAATGTAGTGACGTTACCAAAAATAATTTAAAAAACACTATATTACAAGACACTTTAAAAAAAAAAATTAAACCAGTGTTTTAATTATTGTTTATGTCCAATATAATATGTCATGTACAAATGTGTATACATTATAATAATAATTATTAGCTGTCTTATATAGCGCGGTACCCCAGCCTAGGGCTGGGCTCACCGCGCTGTACATAAAACTATTATCAAAAGAGACATGATCATGGTATTTAAGTAAAATACATACATGAAATAAAGAACAGCGTGTAAACAAAACAACAAAAACAAATGTATATTCACCCACCCCACCCCAGAACTTTTACAAGGCAAACCATGGACTGCAGCCAGCAGGATCGTTTATTGGTCAGAGGAGGGGAATCAGTCAGAGGAGGGGAATCAGTCAGAGTAGGGGAATCAGTCAGAGGAGGGGAATCAGTCAGAGGAGGGGAATCAGTCAGAGGAGGGGAATCAGTCAGGGTAGTAGAGTTTAAAGAGGTGTGTTTTGAGTGCAGCTTTGAAGGCCTGGGTAGTTGGTATATTGGGGACGTGTAGCGGCAAAGAATTCCATTGTTTGGGGGCGCAGAAAGAGAAAGATCGTTCACCATATGTTTTAGTGCGTGTCTTGGGAACGGACAGAACACGCTTGTCTGCAGAGGAGCGAAGCTGTCGAAGGGGTGAATAGACAGAAAGAAGTTCGGTTAGATAGGAAGGGCAGGAATTCGAGAAAAAGTTGTGACAGAGAACAGACAGCTTGTAATCAATGCGTGCCTGTATAGGGAGCCAATCAAGTGAATGGAGTAGTGGAGTGTCGATTATGATGTAAATAGCCACGTGGATCGTCCGTTAAGACGCCGGCCGATAGTGCGTTAGAATCCGTTCAATTGATACAACGATGAGACTAAGATTGAAAGCTTTCATTTGTTAATATTTTTTAGTATTTCATTCTATACCCGGTATCTAATTAAATTATGTACAGTATGCGCATTTCGACCTGGTATATGCATTTGTCAACGGATAGTGGCGGATGAAGGCATTGTCAGGCCCCTAGCGGACTTTGTATTTGAAATTTGACCGTTCTCCCCCCCCCCTTTTTTTCCTTAAAACATATAGTTATAATGCTTTTTGGAAAAGTGCAACCTGAAAATAACGAACCTCGAAATAACGCTGTCCCTTGCATATGTTCGGCGACAAACATTTGAATAGTACCCAGCAATTTTACTAAAGTGCCCCCCCACATCCCCTTCCCCAAACATTTTTGATAAATTCAAAATAAAAATAAAAGAATTCATTTTGGGGGTATACCTTAGTTAGAAATTTGACGAACATTTTAATGTGTGAACTTTAAAAAAAAAAATTATTCGACCAAATTTCCGTTCGATCAAATTTCCGTTGATCAATTTTCCGTGGACGAAACGTCTTTCGATCAAATTTCCTGAAAACGATGGCCAATGCATAGAAATGTGTCCTAATGTTAACTTTATCCAGTGCTTCGAACGCCTTACGGCTTACGACCATGCATCATTCCCAGGAAAAAATCCATTGTACGCGCATGATGATCTTCCAAAACACCATCGTAGTGGTGGATTTACTGTAGGACCAAATGATGAAACCATGTTTTGGAGGGACAAATACCAAAAAAAAAAAGAAAATCTTTACAATTTAAATATGAAAGAGATTTATTGAACTGAGACAAAAAATAAATTGTTATTACAGTTCATCTATAAAATCGCAATGGCTGCATCTGAACATGATCTTTTAAAAGTTAATCTTTATTAAATGACTGCCGCTCCTAGGTTTAACTTATGGAAGTTGGATTTAAAAAATATTTAAAAAAAAAAAAATCTTAACACATTAATTGATTTGTGTGTCGTGTGTGTGTGTGTCGAGCACTTACTCACATCTTTCTCATCTTCTGAATGTCAAATCACTTACTCACATCTTTCTCATCTTATGAATGTCAAAGCACTTACTCACATCTTTCTCATCTTATGAATGTCAAAGCACTTACTCACATCTTTCTCATCTTATGAATGTCAAAGCACTTACTCACATCTTTCTCATCTTCTGAATGTCAAAGCACTTACTCACATCTTTCTCATCTTATGAATGTTAAAGCACTTACTCACATCTTTCTCATCTTATGAATGTCAAAGCACTTACTCACATCTTTCTCATCTTATGAATGTCAAAGCACTTACTCACATCTTTCTCATCTTATGAATGTCAAAGCACTTACTCACATCTTTCTCATCTTCTGAATGTCAAAGCACTTACTCACATCTTTCTCATCTTCTGAATGTCAAATCACTTACTCACATCTTTCTCATCTTCTGAATGTCAAAGTATTTAATCACATCTTTCTCATCTTATGGATGTCAAAGCACTTACTTACATTTTTCACACATTCACTTAAAAAATACGTTATTATTACAAACATTTAAGTTAGAGAAAATTATTTTTTGAAGCCATGCATTTTCTTCTTCCATTATAAATCTCAAGTCTTTAGTCATTTATGTAGAATAATTTTGTGTTCAGGGCCGGATTTAGCTAACTCTAGGCTCTAGGCTAATTAGATTTTCATGCCCCTTGCAATCACACAGACCTCCATATTTTGTGTTCAGGGCCGGATTTAGCTAACTGTAGGCTCTAGGCTAATTAAATTTTCATGCCCCTTGCAATCACACAGACCTCCTCACCGCTTAAAGTTTTTTTTTTTAAATGTACTTAAATTTTTAAATACATTTTAAAGAATTATTGCAAAGATGAGTTTTTCACTTGAACGCACAATTGTTATTTTAAATCTACACCTTCTTATTTTAATAAGCCCTGTACGTAGAATGATTTTTTTTTTCAAAATCATATATCATGGCATTGATGAAAACGGTAAAAGAGGGATGTGGCGCTCGATTCAGCCTATAGCCCCATTGCATGCTTTACCTCGACAGTCCGTAATTATTAATTTAGTTTTTTTTTAAAACCGAAAATGACTTCACGGTAAATGTACTCAAAAATGATAGATTGTCCTTAAAAAAAAAAAGGTACATTTTACAAAAAGCTTTCAAAGCGAAATAGACTGGAAATCTCTGCATTTATGATTTTTTTTTATTTTCTTGCTCACTTTCCTCTTGTGTGCATGATAAAATACGTTATACATTTATGAGAATGGCATACAATAACTACCGTTTATAACATAGGCGTGTGCATCATGGTCCTATGACTTGAGTCGTAAAGACGTGTCACAGCCATATGTGGATATTTTTTTTTTTAAAGTAAGATTTTTTCAGTATCTACAATTTTAGATTTAAAGAGTGTTCGTGTAACGTTGGAGATGTTTAATAGCGTTTCAGTCAGTTTTATTTTATTGAGTTGGATGTTAAGACGACCCGGAAACGGAAAGGGGAGTAGGGATGAGATACATCAATACTTACAATAAGCCATAATGCGAGACCTACGAGTAGGTTGTGCTAAGTCCCCGCCCCCCCCCCACATTAAAATCCCTACCCCCCCCCCCCAACCTGCTAGCTCTTGAATTCATCCAGGTCAACAAACTTAACATGGGAAAGGAACAATTCCAATATTTTATATTCCATTTTTCTCTATCCTTTTTTAAAAAAATGTTTGGTTGTTGTTGTTGTTGTTGTTGCAATGTGATGAACTCACAAAACCTGAGAGTTTTATTGAGTGGAAACACCTGGTTCTCCGGTGGGCACTGGGAGGAGGGGGGATAGTGTACACACTATATAACACAAGAATATGTCATTTTGAGGCACACTTACCCCTTATAAAGTTATATAACATTCCACTGACCACCCCCAATATTATACTTACATTTCTAGCAACATTCCCCCTCCCCCCACAAACACAGTTAAAACAGAATTAAGCCAAAACATGCAACGTTCATAAAAAAGATATTTAAAAAAAAAAAAAAAATATGCTAGACTCCTTATTGTAAGCAAAAAATACATTTTTGTTTTTTTTAATAATTTAGGATAATTTCGTAATTTTGAAAATATAAATTTCATTTAGTAAAAAGTTTTCTAACAACATTCCCCCTCCCCCCACAAACAAAGTTAAAACAAAATTAAGCCAAAACATGCAACGTTCATAAAAAAAATATTTAAAAAAAAAAAAAAAATATGCTAGACTCCTTATTGTAAGCAAAAAATACATTTTTGTTTTTTTTAATAATTTAGGATAATTTCGTAATTTTGAAAATATAAATTTCATTTAGTAAAAAGAATTCGTAATTGAAATAAAATTATTTTAAAAAAAACAAGCAAGAAGAACGGTCATATATCAATTGTTCTCGACCACCCCACACCACCCAATAGAACACACTATAACAAATGATAAACCACCCCCTTACCCTCACCCCAACCCTTGGTGTTATATGATACGTGTACGGTCCCTACTATAGGAGCGTCACAGGAGTCGTGGAAAAAACATGATGACCTTATTATTAACTGCAATATAACGCTACTGTATTTACATAGAAATATGGCAGGTACATTGTGGGGGCTCCCAAAATATTTTCTTTTAGCAGATAATAATGTTATATAACGGCTCTTTAATAAAAAAAAATTTGAAAAGGTTCGGAACGCTGCCATATCATTAATTATTTAAAAGTTCCGCGACACAAACCAATCAAGTTTTTTAAAATAACCCACCGAACAAAAGGGCAGCGGAAATCCGTGAACGTCCCATCGTCGAAACATTCAAGTAACGCACTTTATACGATTCTTAATTAGTGCTAACTTCGGTTACGTCAATAGAGTAGAGGTAGGGGGAGGGGGTTGGAAAAAGTTTGACGATTGTTGACAAGGGGGAGTCAACAGAAATTAACGCTAACAATTCTATTTTTCGTCCTTATAATTATATACGCAATTGATATACACATAATTTTGTTGCGTTTCATTTTTCAGGTTTAACCCTACTCTGTTTTACTCATTATATATAAACATAATCTGCCTAAACAATTCAGTGCAAAAATATTTGTTGATTTCAACATTACTGGCTATAAAATTTAGTATAATTTCAAATGGTCAGCTTCAAATATTAGCTTGGTGCCGTTGATAAATTATTTGGCATAAGATTGTTAAAAAAAAACAACATTACGCCCAATTCGAGTGGCATTCAGAGAGACTTCTTCAGTTTAACTAAAATAAACTAGCACAAATGAAATCCGAATGGGATTTAGTCTAAAGGGACCCGGGTACGCAGAGTAAGTTTACAAACATATAGTCCATTAAATTATCTTTCATTTGATACCTCATTTTGTCTTACAAACCGAACAATAATATTTTATAGGTTTTAATCCCAACCTCTCACTTCTGGTACCCGGGTGCGAATAGGTGCAGCCCTAAAAAAAATAATTAAAACATGCATAAAATTTTCATAAACTAAGCTTTTACTTTATTCTTTAACATTTAACCAAAATGATAATGAATAAAGAAGTAGTATTATTAGAAATCTGTGGCGCGAAGCAATGAAGTCTTACCAGCCAGCACCGAATGTAAAATGGCCACAACAGTTTTTTGGCGAAAAAATGTGCGCGTGAGTGAGGTTCACGTGACCTATAATTTACATGAGGCACTGTTGACCTCAAATTAATGTTATTTTTTAAAATTAATGTAATAAAAGATTTTCAAAACTAGAAAATTTTAGATTTTAAAAAAGAAAATTGTGACGTCACAAATCTTTTACCCCCCTCTCCCCCCTGTTATAACGTTTTTAAAATTCTCTACCTCCCCCCCCCCCCCCACCTTTTTTAAATTCCCCCCCCCCCCCCCCCCCCCCGAGCGGGATGCAATTTGCGAAAGATCCCTAAATAGTTTTAAATAAAGAATTTTTTTCCCGGCTCCAGAGTAATATTTAGCTGGCAATTGTCCATCAAGGCAAGTAGTCGTATATACTATTGGCTGTTGGATTTAAATTAATAAACTAGAAAGAGTTGTTTTTATTTTTAAATGTGATTTTTTTTTTTTTTGGTGTTGTTGTTGGGGGGCGGGAGGGGGGTGTAGTGTGGCTGGACTTGTCGGTGGGGTGCATCCACTTTTATATTGACGGTTTCAGAAAGCTCTACCTCAAAACAAAATTATTTATTTTTTTTTTTTGGGGGGGGGGGGTGTAGGGGGGGGAGTGTTCCAAACAGTAACGTAGGTAGCACCCAGGTTGGAACAAGCTATTAAATATCCCCCCCCCCCCCCGTGATACGAATCACGATTATCAATGCACAGATCCTTCCTACTCCTGATTCAGTCGAACCAGTGGTAGACTCTCTGTTCCGCTTTATTGACATAATACAATCGCGGAGTAATCGAAGGGTTCAGTTCCCAATGCTAGGCAAACAACTATTGTTCCTGTTCGAAGGGGGCATTTCCGAAACGCTCAAGTAAACAAACGAGGTGAACGGCAAATGGTTGTAATTGTATTATTTATAAATAGGCATGAGCCACGAGTATATTTAACACATACAACAAATCCCATTACCGTTCCATAAATAGAACGGATAATTATAAATAAATCGGTAGAATTTCAATCATTGGTGATTTCAGTTAAATATTCCGAAGTGTGACTTGCCAAGTGGGCAACATAATTAGTACGGAGACCCTGTCTCTAATGACCGAGTTGAAAAAAATCTTCAGATGCAAAATTCGAAAATAAATTTTTAAAAGGTCAAGGAAAAAATTTAATTAAAATAAAATGTGTCAAAGGGCGTAAATTAAAGATGAGGGGAAGGGCGTATTTTAGGATGAGGGAAGATTGTAGATTTATGTACCTGCTTACCTGCTCATCCTGTTCTAATAAAAAAAAGCAGGCGGAACTATTGTGTGCGCATTTGTTTCACTGTTTGGGGGGTGGGGGGGTGGGCTTGGGGTTTGGCTGTGGGCAGAGGCGTAGCGAGGGGGGCAGGGGGGACAGATGTCCCCGGATGCAAGCTTGTTGGGGGCGCCAAAATGTGCTTTGATATTATATTATTGGTAAAAAAGAATGGGTTTGAGAGTTGAAAAAAAAAAGAAAAGGGGGCGCTTTAAAATGGATCTTGTCCCCCGGCGCGAATCTTGTCCCCGGGCGTCAAACACCCTCGCTACGTCTCTGGCTGTGGGACAGGGAATAATAATAATAATAATAAAGCTTATTTGAAAATCACGCTTTATCCCCAAAGGCTCAAAGCGCGGTAAAAATTCATCCATATTAAAAGAGAAATGAAAAAAATCTATATTTTACCACATTGGAATACAAAACGCAACGTTACAAAAACTACGTACGAGAATACCCACTCTAAGTCTTTCATCCCTTGCAACCATAAACAACACAGGCCGCTATACATCTAGGAAATAATAGCTAGCTGTAAAAGATGGTAGACAGCATCACCCCAAAAGGTGTTTGCGAAATAGAATTGGAGATTTCTATATTTTTTACCTTGCCGACAGATCTTCTTATGAACACTATGACTTCCCTCGAAAGGGTGCTTAAAACCCAGTGGCGCTAAGTCTCGGCTCGGTCGATTTAAAATAAACACAATAGACATATATTATCCGACATGTTCATTCTGTTTGTAAAGAGAACAACTAGCTGTTTACATACTTGTATCCTAACTACCCATAATTTCCCCCCCCCCCCCCCCCCACGCATCAATACTGTTTTGGCTACAAATAATTCCCATTAGCTAACACAGAAAGTTTTTTTACATTTTTTAAATTAAATTATTGTATGTCTTCTCCAATGAATAGACGAAGAGGCGAATATTTAAATGCATCACAAATCCAGCAAGAATGTCTTAGGCAGATCCTGGATTGACTGGTGTGATTTAACACCATTTCTATAAGGCATGCAATTATTTTTACACTCGCTCTGGCCATGGGATTTGAGTAGCCTACATTAGGCCCATATTCCTATATTACATTTTTTTTTTTATTTTTCGTAATACCAAATGACCAATACAACATCCGTATGCTGATTGCTAATTTCGACAGTGTCCCGTAATGTTGGTCATTTGATGAGCTGAAGATGTACTAGGCTTTAAGAAAAAAAAAAATATTCTTAAAATACTGGGACTCTAAGACTTTGCGACTCTGAGACTTTGGGACTCTGAGACTTTGGGAATCTGACACTTTGGGACTCTGAGATATTGGGACTCTGAGACTTTGGGAATCTGAGACTTTGGGAATCTGAATCTGACACTTTAGGACTCTGAGACTTTGGGACTCTGAGACTTTGGGACTCTAAGACTTTGGGACTCTGAGACTTTGGGAATCTGAGACTTTGGGACTCTGAGACTTTGGGACTCTGAGACTTTGCCTATAAATAAGATTTTATTTCTATTTTTCATTTAATGCGTATGACGTGTTTCTTGTTTTGCATTGTCTGCTGAAGAAGTCGTCTGGTCGAAACTTCCCTTTAATTTTCTCCTGTCTCTAGTTTTTAAGGCTTATCATACCTTGTCCCTCTGTTTATTTATTTAGACTTAACACGACTTGAACGGCAGCCCCTCATGATTTATCCTATAAAATAAGGGATTCTGAAAAAATTTAGGCCAAAAGATCTATCTATAGTCGAAGTGGCTATAGGGACCCGGGTATCAGAATTGAGATATTGGGATTAAAAAATCGAATTGGCTATAGGGACCTGGGTCCCTTTAGACTAGGGTGACCAAATCATGAACTGGAAAATAAATGGGACACACTCAAGGAGGGTTTGGGGGGGGGATACCCTCCAGCTAAAGATGGGTCCGGGGCTCCTCCGCCGGAAACTGTTTATTGAAATATGCTCATTTTAAACTATTTTGAGACCTAAAAATATTTTAAAATTTACTTTCACTTTTGTAATTTAATGTAAACTCTGTGGCATGTCATGAACGAAAACAATTATGTTCAAGTGAATACTTATTTATTTATACATATTTTACAACATAATACAACAAAACACATTAAATGCAGTCATTGTGAGTCATCACGCAAACCAACATCACTACTGGCACTGGCTACACAGCTAGCCAAAATATTACTTGAAACTTGAAGTTACATTATAAATTAGAAAGTTTTAGTGAGTTGAAAATGTGTGTGGTTTTAGAAACGGGGCATTTAGGCGTCACGAAAGACTTTTTTTCGGGACACCGGGAACGATCGTGAAAGAACGGGACAATCCCGTTTTTACGTGACGTTTGGTCACCCTACTTCAGACTTTAAATGCTATTCGGATGCCATTTGTGGTAGTTTACTTAAGTTAATCTGAAGAAGTAAAGTTTACAAAAATATAGTCAACTAAATCATCTTTCATTTGATACCAAATTTTGTAGTTTTAAACCCTACAACAAAATTTAAATATTTTTTAAAATGAACCCAACCTCCTACTTTTGAATCCCGGGTCCGAATAGCTGCAGTCATTTACAGTTTCTTAATACTTTCAATGTAAAATAATTTAATACAGGTTCTTTGTTGGGAGGTGGTTTACGCTCACAGCCCCCCCCCCCCCCCCCCCCCCCCCCCCCCCCCCCCCCCCCCCCCCCCCTACTTTCACAGTAAAATAATTTAATACCGGTTCTTTGTTGGGGGGGGGGTTTCGCCCCCACCCCCCCCCCCCCCCACCCTTCCTTGTCATTCAGTTCCACCACACACAGAAACCATTCGTTTCGGTGTTGGGGAATTTCAGGTGAAGGCGAGGGGAGCGGTGCTATCGGGAAGTGACGTAGGCTTTCAATACAAATGAATAAAATAGTCCAGAAAAAATACCCGCAGCCAAAATTAGCCATATGAGAGATTCGGTAATATAAATTAAAACGAACATTTCGAGTTGATCCACAATCACGTTTTTCTCATTCGGAAATATTCTCAGGGTTATCAGGCTACTTAAAGTATTTCAACATTTTACCACTTCATCACAAGGAACTATTACACTCAGCGGAGTCAAAAAACTATCAGTGAGAAGGCATCATCAATGGCTGGGAAGTAGTGTCCGTGAAAAGTTTACAATCGTGAAGTGTTTTTTATTTTGGATCTTCATTTAAACCAGTAATCCGTTTTCTTTTAAGATTCATAAACTTGTATAGCAAAGGAATATGCATTGGACGATAAATTGTATCTGCCTGGCCTTTTTGTGCCTATATGGATTTACTAATGGAGAAATAGATAAACCCCCACAGTTTCTCCCTCGTAATGATAAAGTTAAAGATGTGTTACCATCAAATTTCAAGGTAAGCCATGTCTTTCATGACTATTTATTATTATTTAAAAGTTGTTCGTAAATTTAAAAACCAATCAAAACATTTAAATTTATTTTTGTTCATTTTAAATTCTTTTTTTTTTTTGTTTGTTTATTTCACTCGATAATAAGCCTCGTTATTTGGCTACTACAAGTAAAAAAATCTAAATAACTAAAATCCTAAATACTGCTGGGAAAATTATAGATTATAGGCTACTCCACTCACTCAGGTCACTGACTTCAGAGTCCAAATAATGAGAAAAATCTACTGGATTTTTTATTATTATATTTTTGGGGCGTACTTGATTGAAATTGAAGCAAAAAATTAATTCCTGTCCATATAATTATGAAAATTTAATTAGTATCTGCAGATTCTTAATTATTCTTAGAGAGAAATTCTTTCTTAGTCTTATTACTTGTTGACTTTATTAATACTTAAACTTAAATCTTTCAGTTTTAGTATCCGATTACTAACTTACTTTAGTTTTAGTGAACCTATTCTTCCTGACTATTATGTAGGCCTATATCTACTTTATATTGAATTATACTAATGATTGGGGCTAGGTCCTATATTGTTTATTAAGGCCTAGCTATGATGTCAACATTAACCTGTGACTACTGCAACTGTACTCTACATTATTTTATATAATACTACTACAAGTCTTAGAAGGCATTGCCTACAAAAATGATTGCATAAAATTCAAGTTTTATGATGCATATTATATGGGCCTAGGCCACCAACTAAGGCTATTACTATTATCTAAAATTAGACTTATCAATTAGTAACAGTTTGTAATAGTATTATTTTATTTAGCTAACTAAATACAGGCTAGAAAATAATTTAGTGATCATTATAAAAGAGACTATAAAGCCCTATAACCCAATTAAGTATTATAACAAAGCCCTATCATGCCCTAAATTTCATTTTCAGTTGATTAATCTAATTCATCCTCTCTGGGCTTGGCTTTTTGTACTTAATATTAATAGGGCCTGAGGCTAAGGCATTATTTATTAATTATTACATTTAAGCTTAGGCCTAGGCTGACTACTTAATGCCCATTACTATTAAGTCTATTGGGTTGCTGTCCATTGTCAATTGCTATTATATATAGTATAGACCTCGATTCCTGCATTGGAAAAAAAAAAGTACATTATGTATACATCATAACATAGGCCTACTTTGAATGACAACCTAGTAGTAGTAGACCCAGAGTCAGGGTAGAAAATGTTTTTAAAGTCTTGTGTACAAAACAAATTGTAAAAAAATGTAGCACTAGCCACATTTCTCGACTGTAGTCTACATGATTCATGAAATATAAATAATTTTGTTTGTTTTTCCCTTAAAATTCTGCCTTTAGTACAGGGACGAAGGACACAGAAAAAAAAACCAGTGGGGTGGGGGAGGAGAGAGTCTTGAAGAGTTTAACAGTCACTAAGAAAATAAATTTTTTAGTCTACCTTTTCTTCAAATAATATTTGAATTACAAACACCAATTTGAAACTGTTCCAAAGGAACTCTCAGTTGTATTATCCACTCAATTATGGAATCAAATTCATATGGCATGGTTGTGATCTGAGCTGGCATTTTAGTAAAAATGTCACCATTGGTTTCACATTATTTATTACATATTTGTTTTGCTGCTTATGATCATACATGTTTGTAAGTCGTGAATGGATACCTACCTAGCTACAATGTCAAAGGTTTATTTTCACCAATCGAACCATTAGTAAAATGAATCGTCTCAGTAATCAAGAAAAATAAATTTCAAGTTTGTAGAGATAGTTATTTATTTAGTCTATTGGAGTAGATTGTTTCCAATGTTTTGTGTTACACCCATATTTGAAATGGTGGCTAGCAGTAACCCTAAGGTCTCATGAAATAGTGGCTAGCAGTAAACCTAAGGTCTAATGAAATAGTGGCTAGCAGTAACCCTAAGGTCTAATGAAATAGCTGCTAGCAGTAACCCTCAGGTCTGATAGAATGGTCCAATAATGTTTCTGTGCGTAAGGCATTATAAAAGAGTAAATGAAAAACTCTTTAAAAAAGACAAATTAAAGTGGATTAACCCAAATGTTTTTCCATAACAATGCTATAGATTACTTTGTCCAGTTGAGTTGGAAAACCCAAAACATTGACGGTATATTCATTATGATTTAATCATAAATTAAAGGCTACCTATGATTATTAATCCTAATTTTAAGATTAATAAGTCTGGGATTGTTTTCTTGTACTTATCTCTCATCTTATTCTTACAGTGTCCAATTTGAGACCATAAGTTAACTTATCTCCTAAACTTTATAAACAAAACTAAGCATTATTAGACCTTTGAATGACTTGTTCTAGAAATCTGTAGTAGTATGGCCATTGTTCTAAACCAGATGGGATAATACCAGACCTGTTTACTCTTACGATTTTGGCGTACAATTGCAAGGTGTATACATGTTTATACTGTTAGGTTTATTATTTTACAATTAAGATAATGTTTTAAACTATTTTGTGATGATATTGTACGATTTGAAGAGCTTGAGGGTAAACAGTTCTGTAATACTATTTTTGGAATTTATTTTGAAGAGTTTATTGTAATACCCCTCATTGATTAAAATAAAAATATAATCTCTCAGTCCCTTGAAAAATCTGGCTATTTCTTTCTATTTATTAGTTTTCTTTAGGGTGGGTCCATTATTATGCTGGTGGAAATTTCTAGTCAAATTTAAAGCTTTTTTGAAAAGGCTATTAGTTTGCCTGTAACTGTCAGATTATAGAATATCCAGGGAACTGAGATTATAAACATTCCAGGGAACTTTGAGATTACAGACATTACAGCCTTGCTGTATTTGTATTTGAGAACTTTCAATTAACAAAAAAAAAAAAGAGTTATAATAAATTTCTTTGAGGTCTGTAAACCTATTACAATTATTGTTATACATTAGAAAATTAGACTTTACTTTCAGTTCTTCTGTTTTTGAAAACAGTCCTAAATTTTCCTCTAAACAACAGAAGAAGCCCCGCCCCGCCCAAGTCTGCATCTTTTTTGTAGGGGACTTCAATTACTTGTCTTTAAACAGTTGTTTACGATAAACACATTTTCACATAATGTTTTTACAAACATATTTAAGTGGTGAACTTATCAACTAAAATCTACTCTTTTTGTAAAAAAAAAAATTTAAAAAAAGTGTCACTTGATGGGATGTACAGTTGGGTTAATGATGTTCCTGAATGATTAATGAAGGGAAACCAACATCACGAGAAATCATACGCTGATAATGAATGTTACTTCGAATTTTCCACTGTCTAATTCTTGGTGTTGACATTTATTTTGTAAGGGCCCGGCTCCCCCCCTCCCTTCCCCCCCATTCCCCCCCCTCCTTAACACACACGCACACTCTCTCACTCTCTCCTAAGCCTAATTGAAATGGAGTATTCGAGGGTATTCGGCAAGTGACAACTTTATTAATGAATATTACACGCTCCACTGACTACTGCTCCACTGACTACGCTTGCTAGTTATGAATTCAAAATAAAAACCTCTGTGGTCAAACGAATATTTCAAAAAGCCGTTAATTTCTTCACCAACGATGACGTGTCATCATGGGCACATCCTAGTTGAGGCTGTCATCATTAAACTGCAGTTTTCTATGCCCGAAACCCATCGTTTATCTTAATTCTGTTGCTGTCTACTTTCCAGATTAGAGGTTCGTAAGAAAATATTCTGGAGTTTTCTTGGCTACCTGATACATGTACATTGGAGAAGGGTATTATTGCCCCGTCCTATTAGCACACAATTGATTTTTAAAGCACCGTTGAAGTGAAAGTTATTGACGCGTATGTTAGAAAACTGATGAAGTGAGTCCCAGCTGTTGCCATATATTTTGAGTTGAGCATCACAACTTTGCACGTTCCACTGAGCTTCGACTATCCTATTCCCGGGTTTATAGTAACCATAAAATACCCAGGCGTGTAAACACGGTTGGTTATAGTATTGCATTACTCACTTCACCTTACATAACAACGGTTAGTTCTCTTAAAGGTAACAGCGGTGACCCACATGCAGGCGACACCTCCTTCTCTGCCGGAAGCAACTGGCCCTTAACTGTGGTGGCTTAAAAGTAGCCTTTGAGACATCAATAACTGACTTTAAAAAAAAAAGAAGAAATGAGTGGGTCGTGTATAATAATCATCTTTTCTAAACGGAGACACTTCAAAGATGATTTTTAGCTGTTTTTAAATTGGCCAATCAGTTTTTCCTGGATGTGACAAGCTATGACATTTCTGTTTCTCTTAAAACAGCGTCTAAAATTTGATCTTGTCCTATGTGGTACATATAGGTGTCACAAAAACATGATCTTGTCCTATGTGGTACATATAGGTGTCACAAAAACATGATCTTGTCCTATGTAGTACATATAGGTGTCATAAAACAAGATCTCGTCCTATGTGGTACAAATAGGTGTCATAAAACACGATCTCGTCCCATGTGGTACATATAGGTGTCATAAAACACGATCTTGTCCTATGTGGTACATATAGGTGCCATAAAACACGATCTTGTCCTATGTGGTACATATAGGTGTCATAAAACACGATCTCGTCCTATGTGGTACATATAGGTGTCATAAAACAAGATCTCGTCCTATGTGGTACATATAGGTGCCATAAAACACGATCTCGTCCTATGTGGTACATATAGGTGTCATAAAACACGATCTTGTCCTATGTGGTACATATAGGTGTCATAAAACAAGATCTCGTCCTATGTGGTACATAAAGGTGTCATAAAACATGATCTTGTCCTATGTAGTACATATAGGTGTCATAAAACACGATCTCGTCCTATGTGGTACAAATATGTGTCATAAAACACGATCTCGTCCTATGTGGTACATATAGGTGTCATAAAACATGATCTTGTCCTATGTGGTACATATAGGTGTCATAAAACACGATCTCGTCCTATGTGGCATAAATAGGTGTCATAAAACACGATCTCGTCGTTTGTGGTACATATAGATGTCATAAAACACGATCTTGTCCTATGTGGTACATATAGGTGTCATAAAAACATGATGTTTTGTGTTCCATATAGGTGTAAAAGATACACACATTTAACGCACTACAAAGCGTGGCTGCGCGCATTATTTGCATTGACGTCATTTCAGGTTGGTTTTTTTTTGGTGTGTGTGTGGGGTGGGGGGGGAATCAAAACATGGGCGGCTTGTTGAGTTTTTGTATGTTTATTACCTTGCGCACAGTACGTGTCAATTTAAATAAGAATTGCGAGATTAGGATTGATGTTTTATATTGTTAATTTTAAATAAAGGAATGGTTATTATTTTTTTTCCTTATTTATTTTCTGCTACGTTTGATTTCCCTGCTGTTCCGGATACTGTTAGCTAGTAAACAAAAAACAAATTGTGTGCTCATGGGGGGGGGCGGGAGGATGTCGCTATATTCCCCTCCTTGCCCTGCCGAAAATGGCGTCCCTGATTATGTGTCAGAGAGAGGGAGAGAGAGAGAAAGGAAGGGTCACATGAAAGCAACAAAAAACTTTTGAAATTACTTATGTGTTAGTACTAACTATTAAAGTATCAAATCAACACATTTAAACGTGAACTTATAAATAACAACAATGATCTATGCGAATTTTAGACAATGTATTTTTTTTATTCTTTTAATTTTTAAAAAATGACATTACCTATTGTCCAACCAAGTTTCCAAATTCGTAACTGAAAGACTGACCACCCTCTTGGGGCCGTAGCTAACCCCCCCCCCCTCACACACACACTCTCTCTTTGAAAGATTAAAAAACAAAAACCTGCTGGCACCCGTGTTACAATGTCCGAATTTTGAAAAAATTGACATGATGGTACTTGTATGTTATCACTTGATTTTAATTGTGCAATGATCAAAAAAGTGTTTGAGAATCACTTCGCCAGAGAGTTTGTGCGCTAGAGATGGATGGCCGAGGTAAACAATCCGTTTCGTTCGAGATGGAACCCAGCTTTCGTACCCCCGTGATGCTTAGCGTTCTCATTCTGGACTTGCCTGATACAATTTTCTACCTGTTTAGCGCCATCTCCAGACTAAACAAGTGATGCATTGCCTCTGTCGAGCTATCCGGCCACACGTACATCCAATTTGTACCGGCTGTCTGGCGGTAGTAACCAGGAGGAAGTGGATTCGGTGTAATCCAAGAACTCATAGGGCGCTATTGGTTGGCATGACTATTTGCGGTCGGAATTTAGCTTGAAAGTGTTTTTCTACTCATATTTACGGGGTACCCATTTCTCCCCTGGTATGATTTGCCATTGCTTTGGGCTGAATTGTAGCTTCCGTGGCTACTCGTTGCTGTCGGCTGGGTGATTTTATCATGTGATTTCTAGTTTATTTAAAGTGATTATGTGAGGTCTTTCTGTGCTAAGATACAGAGATGTTCCTGAATTTTTTTCTTTCACCCCCTGTAACATCGCATTATTAAGTCTAAAACTTTTCACGTCTGTGTTTCCCGAAATTCCAATCCCGACAGTGATTTATATAATTTTTTTAAAGTCTGTTTTTTTATTATATAGACGCCACGCTCCTCGAACTGTCATCTATAGGATATAATAAATTGAATGCAATATTTTTTTCCCCCTCCTAATAGTCTTTTCCATAGTATGTGCACTCCTTTATTTCACAGCACATTCGCACTCAGAGAACCACGGGGCTAGAGCCTTTCACGGTACATATCTACCACCGTGTCAAGCCCCGCTGTCGTATTACAGCATAGAAAGCAGAAGGTGAAACTAAAGATAACGACTTGACTGGTGTTTTTGAGAGGCCCTGCTGGCCATCTATCGACCTAATCAAGCTTTAGACTTTAGAACATGCAACAAAAATAATGCTTCCTATCTCTTTAAGTGTAAAATCAGTTTAAGATTTCTAGCCTGCAGCGGGTACATAATCAGTTAATGGTGAAATTAAGAATTTAAAGCGGGACTAGGGCAGCCTGCATAGCTTGGGAAAAAAAGGCTAAATAAAGGGCAGCGTGTGTTTGGCCTCGAGGGACCGCCAGAGCTAATTATACTTAAATTTTAGCAGACAGAAACATACTTTGTATTTGTCTTTGGGTGGGTGGGGGGGGGGGAGAGAGAGAGGAGGGTATCATCTTTGGAAATACATGAACTATTTTGTCTGTGATTGCCAGGCGGCTGTTTATGGTAGACTCAAATTGTTTGAAATGCAAATAAAGTTTTAAAAAAATAAAAGAAAGCTGTAAGCCAGAGTTTACCTGAACTCAAAAATCAAGGTGTAAGTCGGGGGTTACCGACATCCCCCACCCCTTTCATCTCCCTATTCTTTTCCCCCGCCAATAAAGGTGAAGTCACAGGTTACCTGACCCCATTGTGACTTGTAAACTGTTACCCGCTGGATGCAGTGAAACCATCACTAGTTGCACTTCACCATCTGTTTATGTTCTCTGCACACGTTACAGTGCCTATCGGAGAAATACCAGCTGGTGATAATCGGCCCATTTAGCAGCTAGTTTTGTGACTCACTCCAACACCATTCGTTATATTATATATATATATATAAACTGTGTACAGTGAATCTCAAGTGGGGCTTTTTAGCTCACATAGTCACGAGGATCTGTGAGCAAGCCTTTACACTTGCTAGTATCTATTAGTCATTCTTGTAGAGATAGTGTATTTAAGAGTCACTCTAGTAGACATGGTGTATTTAAGAGTCACTCTAGTAGACATGGTGTATTTAAGACTCATTCTAGTAGATATAGTGTATTTAAGAGTCACTCTAATAGACATGGTGTATTTAAGAGTCATTCTAGTAGACATGGTGTATTTAAGAGTCATTCTAGTAGAAATGGTGTATTTAAGAGTCACTCTAGTAGAAATGGTGTATTTAAGAGTCAATCTAGTAGAGATGGTTTATTAGTCTTAAAATAAATAATTTGAAGGTGTTATTCTAAGTCAGGTCTTACCCCATCTATGTCAAGCCTTAACCAATCTACGTCAGGTCTTATCCCATCTATATCATTTATAAAAGCAATACACCAAACCGTATACATTAATGTCCAGTGGCACATATCAGGCTGCTGGTATGTAAAGAACATTATTAGAGCAGGGCAATGACACCACATAGTTTTAAAGTGCTGCCGAGAGTAGAGGTATGACAGTAGTGTCAAAGTGCTAACGAAAGCAGGGGTATGACAGTAGTGTTTCAGTGCCGACGATTGTATGGCAGTACAGTAATGTTGCGTGGATGAAATTGAGCCTTAAGTTTAAAACCGGGACTCCTGGCATTAAGTTGGTTGTATACTGCCCTGACTGATTCCCCTCCTCTGACCGATAAACGATCTTGCTGGCTGCCATCCATGGTTTGCTTTGTTTAAAGTTATGTGGTGGGGTGGGTGAATATACATTGCTGTTCTTTATTTCATAAATGTATTTTATTTTAATATCATGATTATGTCTCTTTTGATAAAATTTTTATGTACAGCGCGGTGAGACCAGCCCTAGGCTCTCTTATTATTATTATTATTATTGTTTTGGGCATGTGCGTTCCCACGTTCTTGCTCACATATCTGTATGTATATTCAACCAATTGACAATGTTATGATTTCATTTGTCGTGTTAAAATGTTACGTGGATGTGATGTAGTCAATGTAGTGCAAGTAATGTCTTTTACGAGTTGGTGACTTTATAATACTAATACTAGTGGCGGCTGTTGTAATTCTGTCCCTGGCGTACAGCTGTAAAGGAGGCTCTGCACATGAATATCTTCAAGAACTGACTTCTAAACATGCTTCCTTAAAAAACCTGCGCTCTTCAACATGGTCCTTATTGAGAGTTTCCAGTGTGGATGGACACAGAAAGAAGTCATACGGAGTGCGCTCTTTTGAAACGACAGCGCCTAAATTATGGAACAGTTTGCCTCATTCTTTGAGGGAATTTGAAAAACGATATCAAATCATTTAATAAACATTTAAAGACATTTTTCTTTAAATAGATGTTAGGACACCAGAGCGCTGTGAGCATGCTAAGGTAGCACACATACAAACGCTGTTCAAGTACTCCATCCTCACAATTTGCACGGCCCACAATGTCAGCCCGTCCTGACGCAATAGCTGCTGTTGAAGATATGTTTCTTCTTAAGGTCGACTTGTCCTTAATGCAACATTTAAGATGTAGTTTATTTTTTTATTTACATGGATCGGTTCCAGTTTATATGACAAGCACAGAGATTGGGACTGATAATTGGCCATCGTGTTTCGGCACTTCTTGGTATATTATCGGTTTCATGAGATGTTTTAACCCCCATTCCACCAGCATATGCGCACACTCACGTTTGTCCAGGGGGTATTAAAATGAAAGGGGGGAGGGGTGTGTGTGGTTAAATGAACAGGATCCCATGTTGCACTCCGTTAGCGTTAATTGGGGTTCGTTCTCTTGGTATGACTTGATGGTGGTGTCATTGATGGTGGTGTCATTGATGGTGGTGTCATTGATGGTGGTGTCATTGATGGTGGTGTCATTGATGGTGGTGTCACAGATGATCGTACCCCGGAGAAGTAGTCAATGGCGTTCTCAAACTTTTCAGAGAATAACCACACCATCCTACTCTCCCGAGACTGTTGTGTGTCACCATCCTACTCTCCCGAGACTGTTGTGTGTCACCATCCTACTCTCCCGAGACTTTTGTGTGTTACCATCCTACTCTCCTGAGACTGTTGTGTGTCACCATCCTACTCTCCTGAGACTTTTGTGTGTTACCATCCTACTCTCCCGAGACTGTTGTGTGTCACCATCCTACTCTCCTGAGACTTTTGTGTGTCACCATCCTACTCCCCCGAGACTATTGTGTGTCACCATCCTACTGTCCTGAGACTGTTGTGTGTCACCATCCTACTCTCCTGAGACTTTTGTGTGTTACCATCCTACTCTCCCGAGACTGTTGTGTGTCACCATCCTACTCTCCTGAGACTGTTGTGTGTCACGCGCTATTTTCAAACCACACGTTTTAAAAGTTCTATCACTCTTCAGCATGTCAGTCATGTAGTGGCATTATGATGTTCTTTTAATAGCTACAAGTTTAAAAAAAAAAAAAAAAGTATAATTTTTTCCGATTACGTTGCAGTTTGTGTGTTATTGTATGGTTAGTGGCGTGATAACTGACAAGATAAACTATCACGAAGAGCCTTTACAAAAATTAATTTTATCATTTTTCTATCCAATCCCACGCCCAGTGTTCATTAAATTGATGGATTTGTTTAGGACTCATATTTTATATTTCGCCCCCCCCCCCATACCGACAATTACATTACCGCCTTTACCACCCAGTTTTAAAACCCTTTCAGGTCAGTACGTGCTGACCTAATTCGGTGGTCATCTTGTGGGGTCAATGGCCCGGCAAGACAATGTAAACCTCCCGACAGTCGATGCACAAGTTCGACGCCTTGTTTTCTCGTATCATCCCGGCGGCCGCATACTGTAACCTTATTTCTTTAATCAAGTTCCACGTCCCTGCGTTGCCTCCCCTAGAACCAGCATTCTGTCTTCTGCGGTGGTCTCGCTGCTGAGGCAATTGGAACCTTACCACCTTCCTTTTTGTCAAAGGCGCCCCCCCCCCCCGGTCCCTTGTGTCATAGAGAGATACTGAAATGAAAGCTCTCACCACAGACATGCAACAAAGCAAGACTTGACTGGTTGGGTTTGGGGTGGTCTCAATGCGAGTGGGTACAGGCATTCAAGGTTATTGTTTGTTTATGGGGTTTTTTTTGTTTTTTTTTTTGCTTGGCGCCACCTCCTCTTCTTTCCGGATGAATCTCATGGTGGTCTTTATGGTTCATACGGAGAAGGCGTACATCAATACCTGATATCCTTACTTCAAAACAATAGATGCCCCTTTTACACATCAATACCTGATATCCTTACTTCAAAACAACAGATGCCACTTTTACACATCAATACCTGATATCCTTACTTCAAAACAATAGATGCCCCTTTTACACATCAATACCTGATATCCTTACTTCAAAACAATAGATGCCCCTTTTACACATCAATACCTGATATCCTTACTTCAAAACAATAGATGCCCCTTTTACACATCAATACGTGCTATCCTTACTTCAAAACAGCGGAGGCCACTTTTGCACATCAATACCTGATATCCTTACTTCAAAACAATAGATGTCCCTTTTACACATCAATACGTGCTATCCTTACTTCAAAACAGCGGAGGCCACTTTTGCACATCTACACTCTACATGCGATATCAATGTACTAAATGTTGGTGTTAACAGTGATGAAGTGCATACTATGTTGACACCAAGACATTGGATGTGTTATTCATCTACTATTATTTATTTGATTTGACTCTTTTCTCGCGTTGCCATTTATAACATTGTGGTATAGAAGAATATTGCTTTTTTTTGTTACATCTTTTTTTTTTTTTTTTAATTGCTTGCGAACATCAACTCCTTTTTTGAGAACCCTTAGTTTACCGGTACCCAGAAATTCGGCTGACTTAACGCTGTCCCCATGATTTGTGACGTAGGCTCTAACACTTAAACCCGTGATTCTGAAAACGGAAGCGGTGGGCGGGGTTTGACTCTTTTCTCGCGTTGCCATTTATAACATTGTGGTATAGAAGAATATTGCTTTTTTTTGTTACATCTTTTTTTTTTTTTTTTAATTGCTTGCGAACATCAACTCCTTGTTTGAGAACCCTTAGTTTACCGGTACCCAGAAATTCGGCTGACTTAACGCTGTCCCCATGATCTGTGACGTAGGCTCTAACACTTAAACCCGTGATTCTGAAAACGGAAGCGGTGGGCGGGGTATCGGGCTTATTAAAACACTTGTTGTTGATAAACCGCCTGGTCCCATCGTGCAATAAACATTCGTTTGTTTTTGTGTGGCCGCCTTAAACATTCCAGTGGAGCTCGGAATCACCATGACCCAACGACTGCCGCACCTGTCACGACAACCCTTCAGTCTCTAGGGGTGCGTTGTCGCATTAGATTGTACATCCAGACTTACCCGCGCGTCCTGTGGCCCTTTTAACCCCCCCGAATGCCAATAGTCAAGAGATCAGCGGATATAAAATGATCGGCAGTAGTGGCAGAGAGCCACTGGCAGAGAGCCACTGACTGAAGGACTGTACTTCTATCGTTTGTTGGCCGTTACGCAGAACGTATGAGCAAACATACCGCGTAATTGATCGCTTTCGTTATTTATGTAGATAACCAACGGTGCTGGTGAGTCGACGGAAAAAAAGGCCGAATATATAAATACGGTTGGCAGTGTATGGTATGCATTGAAAGGCTGAGTATAAATATTGCAGGTGGAACTGTGAAGCCAGAAGACATTTTGTGTGTGACTCCTATTGTACGTTCTCGCGAGTTTGTGTTGTTTCCTGCTCTGGGTTCCTATTGACTATTGATTTCACCATTGTAAAGAAAAAAAGAACAAAACAAAAGAAACAGAGCCACATGCCAAGTTTTAACGAAGTCTGAACGTATTCTCCCGATTCTGCAATAGAGGCCAGAGATATCAACGTGTAACCGTTGACCCCGCAGTGCGGATAAATATAATCCGGAAAAGCTTGCGGATATCATAACACTTCTTTCGAGCCTGCTTTTCTTTTGTACGGGTGGCACACCCCCCCCCACCCCGCTCTGTTGTAGAGATTAACATGTATTGAACATTCAATAACTTATCAGGGATGACCGGGGAAAGACACTTCAAGCCCTGCCTTGCATATACATATGCATACTTGTAACTATAAATAATAAGATGAATTTATTACATCATACAAATTACCCCTTACAATTTGTGCGCCATCACATTCTGGCCTTTATTTGCACTATACGCTTCACCGAATTCATCCTTTTTATTTGTGTTCGATTATAAATGTCTCCCCACCCACCCACTTAAAAAAAAAGATATATTTTTTGTCGTACATTCATCTTGAATTCAATCTTTGCACCAGGAAACATCAATTCCGAGTTTTCCGGGGGGGGGGGGGGGAGGAAAACCCCCCCCCTTTTTAAATGATCAGATGACGTCTGATGTACATTGCGGGGCGGAGTTGATGAGTTGAAAGCCGTACGTCTGCCTGGTGCCGCGCCAAATTGTGTCTTGGGCGAGGACCAACTTTCTCGGCCCCCAATCAATAAATGGGCTACTTAGATCTGTACTGCTATGGTTTCTAACGGCCCCATTCGAACCCTGGACATAAATCCCAATTAACGGTCACTCTCGTCCCCCCGGCCCGATGGTAATGTTTAGGATAAATTCGATATCAGTAAATCGATGTGGGCTGTAGAGAGTTGACTTCTGGGATTTGACGACTAAATAATGTATAGACCATAGAAGTGCTGGTTGGGGGGGGGTGGGGTGGGTGGCGCTGATCATGTACAGATGACATTCTCTTAATACATGTGTGTGGACCCCGGTGCTGCCAACCGGGGACCGTTCGATTTTTAAATACACTGTCAGAGAAGTATAAGTCTGAGAATTTCAGTGTGTCTCTTTGTGTCCAATAGACAATACTACACACACAGCCCGTGATAATGTGTACTGTCAATGGGCATGATAATGTATACTGTCATCGAGCGAGGTTGATTGGTCAATGAGTTATATAACTTGCGTGGTAGGCTGTAAGGAATTTGTTCAAAACATAGTCATTCTGACCCAAAAATCCATGACATTTACATGACATCCTAAGTTCGAGATGACAATTTAATTTGCATTAAAAGTTAGCACACACCATTATATTTGGGTGTTGCCGGCCATAAGGCCCAATAGTTTCACAATTTAAAAAAAAAACGCTTTTGGCTCTTGGCATTTCCATTAGTCAATATATAAATATAATACAATGATGTGTTTTTAGGCTTGTCGACATAGTGACTCCATCGGCGACTTCAGTGCGTCCATCAGCGATGTAGTGCGTCCATCAGCGATGTAGTGCGTCCATTAGCTAGAAACTCAACAGTATTTACCAGCCAAAAAAAAAAGTAAAAATCACACAAAACACAACAGAACAGCTTTTTATCTTTAATGAATTAATTTGTCCCGTACCCCAGTACGCATGGTTTAGATAATAAAGACATACCGGTTAGCGGGAAAGACGTCTCTAGGAGTAAGAGTGAAGTAACGAAGATCAATTAAGGACTGTAAGTAGACGCGTAGTGTAGTTTGAAGTTTAAATGCACACTGCCACGAAAAAAAAAAACAAAAAAAAAAAATTTGATCGTCTGCCTTTGGTGAAATGCTGATTTCAACCCCCCACCCCCCCCCCAAAAAAAAAACCAAACAAACAAACAAACAAACTGGTTGAGTGCTGTTTTTGCTTTCACACCCGAAGTCCTTATAGTGTTATGAATCAATTCCAGGCATATTTCCAGGCTATGATGACTCCCACAGTTGTCAGGTTAGGCCAAGCCTGCGTTGTAAGGCTTGGCTGAAGCGTAGTAAAGGCAGGATACCGAACTGTGCCCACTGTTTACCGCAGCCTTGTATTAAGTCTTTAAGCAAGCTTTTCGAGGCGTTCGACCTAGATTCCTGCCCGCCCCCTGGCCCCTTTCCTTCATATTTATGTGCCCACCGTCGTCTTTTCTTCACCTGAGTTTTCTCGACTTGGGCTAAATTTAAACTGGGGAGTTGGTGTATCACTCCGCGCCTCCCAGCTCGCCCACCCCCTTCCCCCTAAAACTCACTCAAAATGTATTTATTTATTAAAAAAAAAAAATAGTTTTCTTTTTCGTGATCTCCTTATTATAAGTATAAGAGTGTTGGGCTGCGATAACGTGCATTTTGCTTGAGTGTGTTTGGGAGAGGGGAGGGGGGGATACTCTGATGTAATATGAGTTGTGCTGTTTACACAAAAGCAATAATAAACTAAAACTTGGTCTTGGTTATTTTTGAGCGGATACATTGCTCCAGTGTTTAAATAAAGTGTTGTTGGCGAAATGTTCAAAGGTGCAGCTGGCCTTCAAAACGTGCAATGAGGACAAATCAGCAGGATAATCATCAGCGATGAGAGATTATTGATGGTTTATCTAAGACAGCGGTTCTCAACCTGTGGGTCGCGACCCCTTTTAGGGGTCGAACAACCCTTTCACAGGGGTCGCCTAAGACAATCGGAAAACACATATACTCTACAATTATGAATTAGCAACGAAAATTATTTATGGTTTGGGGTCGCCACAACCTGAGGAACTTTATTAAAGGGTCGCGGCATTAGGAAGGCTGAGAACCACTGATCTAAGATATCCTTCTCTAAATCTCATGATTTTATTGTTTTGTACCAAAATATTTCAACATGTCTTTTTAATTAATTTGGCTTTACGCATTTTTCCTTGATGTGCTAAAGATGTTAAATTTACCTTGCATGCAGCTTAGTCTGGTGTGTGTGTGTGTGTTTTTCACAGTGGAGGGAGATAACGGGGAGTGCGTCCTTGTGGAACAGAAGGGCAGACCCAAAGGATATGATGTCCGTGAAATTATGGTATGAGATATGGGGAGTGCGTTCTTTTGGAACAGAAGGGCAGACCCAAAGGATATGATGTCCGCGAAATGATGGGGTGAGATATGGGGAGTGCTTTCTTGTGGACCTGAAGTGCAGACCCAAAGGATATGATGTCCATGAAATTATGGTATGAGATATGGGGAGTGCATTCTTGTGGAACCGAAGTGCAGACCCAAAGGATATGATGTCCGTGAAATGATGGGGTGAGATATGGGGAGTGCTTTCTTGTGGAACCGAAGGGCAGACCCAAAGAATATGTTGTCAGTGAAATTATTGTATGAATGAGATATGGGGAGTGCGTTCTTTTGGAACAGAAGGGCAGACCCAAAGGATATGATATCCGTGAAATTATGGTATGAGATATGGGGAGTGCGTTCTTTTTGAACAGAAGGGCAGCGCCAAAGGATATGATGTCCGTGAAATGATGGGGTGAGATATGAGGAGTGCGTTCTTGTGGAACAGAAGGGCAGACCTAAAGGATATGATGTCCGTGAAATTATTGTATGAGATATGGTGAGTGCTTTCTTGTGGAACAGAAGGGCAGACCCAAAGGATATGATGTCCGTGAAATTATGGTATGAGATATGGGGAGTGCGTTCTTTTTTAACAGAAGGGCAGCGCCAAAGGATATGATGTCCGTGAAATGATGGGGTGAGATATGGGGAGTGCTTTCTTGTGGAACAGAAGGGCAGACCCAAAGGATATGATGTCAGTGAAATTATTGTATGAGATATGGGGAGTGCGTTCTTGTGGAACAGAAGGGCAGACCCAAAGGATATGATGTCCGTGAAATTATTGTATGAGATATGGGGAGTGCGTTCTTTTTGAACAGAAGGGCAGACCCAAAGGATATGATGTCCGTGAAATTATGGTATGAGATATGGGGAGTGCGTTCTTGTGGAACAGAAGGGCAGACCCAAAGGATATGATGTCCGTGAAATGATGGGGTGAGATATGGGGAGTGCTTTCTTGTGGAACAGAAGGGCAGACCCACAGGATATGATGTGCATGAAATTATGGGGTGAGATATGGTGAGTCCGTTCTTGTGGAACCGGAGGGCAGTCCCAAAGGATATGATGTCCGTGAAGTGATGTGTGAGATATGGGGAGTGATGTAATGGGTAGGATAGACCCTAAAGATATGCTGTACATTAAATGACGGGGCGAGGTGTTGGGAGCAATATCCCCCACTCTCCCGTTCAAAATAGTATGATGTATGTAGACAAATACGTCATCACCCAGTGCCTGTCTCCCTTGGAAGGCGGACGGCCACAACTAAAAGATGCCGATTATGCAAACCATTTGACGTTTTCATAAGTGACGTCAACGCGTTTCTTGGTTAGACGACATCACCGAGACTGAGGCACTTCACACAGATTACAAGAGTATTGTTGTCAGGAAGTTCCCACCATACCCCTTGACGACCCATTGAAATTTGCCCCGTTACTGTGTCCACTTTATCCTGAAGTGACCTAGATCGTGACATATCACTGTCCTACTTAAAAATTGCGAAACTTGTCTATAAACACTTTTATTTTAAGTGTTCCATGTGGCAGTGGTGACATTTCTTAGTTACACCCCTTTAGGATTTAATTCTGACGCGTCACTGCCCTCTAATGTTTTTTTTTGGTAACCAAACACATTTCAGAAAACATGGCTTCAAACTGTTTTCAGCTTCTTCATCATCATCATCATCGTTATTTATTTTGAGTTGGCCACGCGAAACGGTGAGTCGTGTAGCACTGTCTGGCTAGTATCGAAGTGAGTCCACGGGCAGAGCGATGTGATGAGTTTCTATATCAATATCATCCCTCATTTTTTTGGAATGGGTTGTAACACCTCTGGTCCGATTGACTAAACGAATAAACGCCGGCCCCTTACCGCGCTCGCGCCACTGTAAGCACACCCTTGACCGAATAATATTTTGTCTTCACGGGAGGGTGAGGGATCTCTCTAGGGGGGTCAGATCTGTTCCTGTCGTTCACTGTCTTGCTTTGATGACTTGGGTCGCGACTTATAGGATACACCGAGGGATGGGGGATCGATTTATTCGGGCTTTTTTCAAGGGAGTCAAAATGAACTTTCGGTTAAGTTTAGCGTGGGGGAGGGGGGTTGGCTTTCCGAACATTATAAAGCAAATTGGGTAACTTAGTAAATTTTGGAGTAGTCACTAAAGTGGTTACAAGAGACTTTATTATCAACATAACTTTGGATAAATTTATTATATGCATGTACACCACTGACTCAACCTCCATATACAACACTAGCTTAACATTCATGTACAGCACTGACTAAACTGCCACGTACAATCCTGCCCAGTAAAATACTCTTTAAGTCGTAACTACGGAAGTAGCGACTTCCACACTTCCATGTAACACTGTCGTTACGCACAGTTACGTGAGCAATCGTTATTTTGAAATTTCCCTTCTGTGTTCGTGCGCCAGTGCACGGTCTGAGAACCGCTTTAGCTGGCTGCAGCCACACCAATTTCTTTGCAATGGTACTATCGTTTAGTCGTGTCAGTCGTAGGAGCCAGGCTTGACGTACACCGGCCATAACACAGTAGCGTTCGATAGTTGTCACCGAGGGTCTCCAGAGATCGGTGAACTCAATGATGCCTGTCGGGGTCGACAGGGCCAATCAATGACTTGCACGGTATGACTTGCCGTCGTGGTCCGAATAGAGTCAAGCGAGACCATTGCACCACAGGACGAGGTCATTATTATTTATTTAAAGGATAGTTTACTTATAATTAATTGTTCAGTGATTCTAAAAGTGGTTGTCTGCAGACCGGCACCGGTCCGCGGGCCCTGAATCGCCCGTTCGTAAAGGGTGAGCAATATTAAGAAGATCGACAAACTTAAAGTAAATTAACTGGGTACCGGTCCCTGAAGAAATATTGATAGTATTGAAATACTGGTCCGACACGATTATACGTTTGAGAAGCTCTGAAATGGCCGACACATTTATTAAATATAATTTTTGCTCAGTTTAAAATGTGTTCCTTTGCATCATAATGAACTTTAAATCTATGTAGTTGCTTGAATTCTTTTCTGGGGAAAAACAACTGGTGATGGTTGGTTGTCATTATTTCAAGAGGGTGATTAGATCATTTACACACGTCTTTTACATAATACTTTTTTACAAAATACTTTGGCCTCTAGAGCCAATCTGTGCAGCAGGTTAAAATTATACTTATTTTTAAGTGAAAGGAATAATTGGTGGGAAATGCTAGACGAAATTTGAGAAATTAGAATATTCACAATGTCAGATGTTGAAACCTTAAAACACGCAAATCTCTCTGGATTAGTTTAGTTGGACGGTATAAATGTTGTCTGTTGTATTATTGAATATTAAGTAAACGCCAGGGGCTTTTGCTGGTGAATTAAGCAGTGTCGTCGGAGGTGGAGGAGACGGGTGTTAAAAGAGTAGAGAGAAGAGATAACTCCGGATTGACTATGAGATAACTCCGGATTGACTATAAACCAAGGCATCGGAAGAACGTAACATTCATGCAGTTTCTGTTTTGTTCAGCAATAGGAAACGACCCCTGTTTAGTAGAGTTGGGGGTTGAGATCCCAACATTCTGCCCCGGTCTCTCTATTATCTCGTCGACTCTGTCTTGTGCGCCTTCTCCTTCTACATCTTTCCGTGGTTTCTCGGCTTCCACCCACTTGCAGTCTATCGTTTTTAGAATTAACGTATGCATCGTTTTGAATGTTCTTAACACTGAATCATCACGAAGCAGGATTTATGCAATCATTTATCATCTATCACCATCATGATGCGGATTTATGCAATCATTTATCATCCACCACAATCACCGTGTTCTTTCCAAATCCCCCAATTAAAAAGAAGTGAAGTTAAATCCAATGACCCCCCCCCCACACACACACAAAGTTGATTTGCCAAATGTTAAGCTATATATTTATGTAACCGGAAGTGTCCCTTTCTGATGTGCTTGATTTAGCACGCCACACTATCGCCAGAATATGATGCGGATTTATGCAATCATTTATCATCCACCACAATCACCGTGTTCTTTCCAAATCCCCCAATTAAAAAGAAGTGAAGTTAAATCCAATGACCCCCCCCCCCACACACACACAAAGTTGATTTGCCAAATGTTAAGCTATATATTTATGTAACCGGAAGTGTCCCTTTCTGATGTGCTTGATTTAGCACGCCACACTATCGCCAGAAATTATTAAGTGGGTGGGCTAGAGAGGACATCTCGACTGTTACAGATGAGATGGAGGACATCCGGGTGCTTCCATTGGCTGTGGGCTTATAACATGATAAATTAAAGCTACACCATTAATGTGAAGTGGCCATTATGTCCGGAGTTATTACGTACCTTACTCTTATTCATTTTTTTTTGTCAGGCTATGTAGGGCTGTGCGCCTTGATATTGATTTCTTTGTTAAAATCTTTTCTAATTATATTAACATTTTGCTCATTATTTAATTATTCCATTTTGTGTCCCATAAAGAAAGCGTTTATTTTAAGGTTCCTGTGGTTGGTATGTGTGTGTGTGACCCTTAATTACCCCTCCACCTTTTTTTAAAAATAAAAATTTTTGTTGTAAAAAACCCTACTTAAACGGCTGTAAAAGTAGCGGTCAAGTGGGATACTAAAAATTCATCTGAGATAAGTGGGTCTAAATGGCTGGTCGTGAGATTTATCTGTCTCATCTGTCGCACGACTATTCTCAACCCCAAACTGCGATGTTAGTGTGTCCTTAAGATTAATTTTAGAATGCGGTAAAAAATGTATGTACATCAACCACATTGGATTATATTTCAGATCTCTTGCTGGTCTTACTTAAAGCAATACTGTTCAAACTAAACGTCGACGTATCAAAATGTATATATATATATATATATATGCACACACACTACACACACACTTACATACATTCGATAGTAAGATTTGACACATTTCTTGCTGACTCCGTCATCCTACACTATGAGAACCACTGATAGACAGCCGTACTTGAACAAAATAAAAATGATTCCGCTGCGTCAACGAGTAAGTGTTGGATTAAGTCCATTACGTACAGCACATTAATGTTCACGTGACTTGATCGTCATCTCTGTATAAGAGAGCCGTGTCTGACACTCAGCCGTACCCATTAGTCAACCACTCATTGTGGTAATCAAGATGTAATGACAAAGTTTTTTTTTCCTTCTCTAGTTCCATAAAGAAATTATGACATATTTAACCTAAGATTTCTCAATCTTGGCAGGCATTTTAAGATTTTTTGTCACAGATCAATGGTAATATAATTCTAACCTGCAAGATGTAACTCTTGATTATTACTACTATGATTTTAACCCAAAAAATGTATGCTATAGCGACAGTTTAATTCCCTACATTTTCCTTCGCCCTAAACCAAAATCCACTTTCCGAATCCTCACTCGCGAAAGGGTCTGCTGTATCAGACCTACTTAATTCAATCCTGTCTCCTCTACCGGAAGCTGCTTACTCACTTCACTGGGTTAATGGCCCCCCACCTCATCTCTAATTTCTGTACTTTTCCTCCCTTTCCTTCCCTTTGATTATTTCTTCCTTCTTTTTTGGTTTCTTCTTTTACTAAAAAAAAAAGCCCCCAACAAACTCGTTCTAAGCCTCTCTCTGCGTGACATGCCAGTATTTCATGTTCTTTAAGCTAGAGCTGACAAGGGAAGGGAAAGAGGCGAGATTCGGCGTACCTGCCTGTTCAACTCAAAGATGTGTAATCAATTTAACAACGGCCGGCAATTTGTCCCCAAGGGATTGTTAGCTGCATAATAGGGGGTATCAGGACATGGCGTGATCGAAATTCTCCATCTTCTAGAGCCTTTTTTTTTGTTCACCAGCTTTCACTGTTTTTGTTTTTAAAGAACATTCTTTAAGTGAAATGCAATTAAATATGTTTAAACTTTTTGTTTAGCTTTTGCAATTAAGAATTTTGTTTAAAAAATGTACCAGCACCAGACCACCAAGTATACCATTGAGGGGTCTCTGGTTCCGTATTGTCATCAACTCTTAGATAACTGTATTGAGTATGTAGGTCTACTGTTCTTCATCTCGCACTGTTTTTTTAAACTCATCCACGACTAAATTAACGCACGTCTCTACAATATTGAACATCGAAAACGGGCCGCGGCCACTTGAACTTGAACCGCCTTCCTCCAGCTTAACGTGACTTACCAAATGGTTGAAGATGGCCATTCGTCCACTTTTAAGAACCTGAATTTTAAAAGATAAAATGTCACCGCCAGCTCGACTCGTCCTAAATAGCAGGAACAGCTCAGCATTCCTTCACCTAATTAACTCTCATTTATCATACTTCGCATGGAGGAACGACTGTGCAGAGTCTCGCCAATTACACCCACCCGCCCTTGTGTGTGTGAGAGGGTAGCACGCTAGAACCAGAATTGCGTAATCTGTGTCCAAGCTGTGCATTGTCTCGTTATAAGCTAAATGAAGCTAATGATGGATTTTGTCCAACTGTCCCTTGCCCACGCCCCACCCATCGGTCACTATACTTGGGAAATGACTCTCCTGTAGGCGTCCATTATTTTGGAGCCTCCTTTTGATCATCGTTCTCCCCGCAACACCGAGGCCGCCCCCTCCTCCCAAATCCGAGGCCGCCCCCCCCTCCTCCTAACTCCGAGGCCGCCCCCCTCCCCCAACTCGGAGGCCGCCCCCTCCCCCAACTCGGAGGCCGCCCTGGCCGGGAGGAGCGGGGGCCATTCCGTTTGATACTATCGATTGTGCGTGATTCCGTTGGACGTCTGTGTGTTATGTCATCAAGATTCCACGGCGTTCACGGTCGTCCTGTCCTTTGTTATAAATTTCCCATGAGGAAAAACGTCAATAATATTATGGACGTGAAGAAAGCTGTGGAGGGAAAAAAAAAAGAGGGGATGCTAGAACAGAAGACATGATTTGAGGAGAGAGAAAAAGAGTGGGGGAGAGGCGGAGGGAAGGTTCACAATAGCCTTTGTTCTTAAATTTGGGAGAGGGGTAAAATAAGGCACACAAAAAAAAAAAAAAAAAAAAAAAAAAAAAAAAAAAAAAAAAAAAAAAAAAAAAAAAGATACACACATAGATGAAAGTTAAGGAGAAAGATATCGAAAAGACATTTCAAGGGAGAGAAGACGAACAGAAGAGCTTTAGGGTAAACCACTCATGGCAGCGGACATTCGCGATTGTGAACTTTCTTTATCCAAGTGGCGCTCACGTCATTTCTGGAGTGATTTGGGGGCAACGAGATTCTAATCCGCTCCCGGGGGAAGTAACTTTCCATGACCATATTTACACAGTGTGCCTTAGGCTCGACGACTTCCACGGGCTTTAGGACCCGTGGCTGGATTTCACAGAGTTGTCTTGTGATTGAGCAACTTAACGACAGCTAGACGCAAAAACTCTTAAATAAAAGTATATATTAGTATAGGCTCTCGTATATATATGACAATCATAATCAACGGGGGTTAGTCAGTTCTGTGGACACATTAGGGGAGGGCAACTGGGGGGGGGGCTGATCTAAGGGGATATGGTTCATATGCAGCTGGCATACACATTATACATATTCACTTGTAAGTGTACTAATCATTTCATCTTCAAAAGTCTTAAGACCAATGGTTTGTGCGTTTCACACATAATTTCCCACAGACTTTTTTTGTTGTTGTTGTGGTTTGGGGAAATTGATCTTGGATTTATATAGATGTCCTGGATTGCGCAAACTACAACAGCACTAAAAAAGCTCAAGAGAATATGGAATGACAAAAATATAGCTCCCATCATCAAAATCAGGCTGATGCGCTCATTAGTCCTCTCAGTTTTCCTGTATGCCTGCGAATCCTGGACATTGACAGCCGATCTTGAAAGGAAAATAAAGGCGATGGAGATGAGATGCTTCAGAAGCATTTTTTGGCATCTGCTATAAGGACCATATCTCCAATGATACAGTGAAAGAAAGGGTGCGTCAGGCAATTGGGGAGTACGATGACCTACTGGTAACTGAATAAACGCAAATTACAATGGTACGGCCACGAAACCAGGAAACAAGGGCTTGCCAAAGAAATATTGCAGGGCACCACAAGAGGAGGGAGAAGAAGAGGAAGACAAAGAAAAGGGTGGGAGGATAACATCAACAAGTGGACAGGACTAACACTGGGCGATGCAGTGCGTAGTGCTGAAGACAGAGGAATGGAGGAGGATGGTTCACATGTCATCTGTGGCGCCCCAACGGTCCAAGGACTAAGGGACATGAGGATGAAGAGGATAATGATATGTTATTGCTTATAATTACCGTCCATCAGTCAGAACTGTCCCCTACTCAAACGCGTGAGACATTCAACTCCATAAAGATAAGACTATTTTATGTCTTGAATTGGGGCAACAAATGACTGAAGCCCGAGTTGCGGTTGCGACAAGAGGCAAGACTGGGCTTTTCCCAACACATAATGAGATACTGAATCTATATTTATAACAATTTCCTGGTCTATTTTCGGTACACCGGGTTTGTGTGCTACTCTGCCATGAATGGATAATGTTTTAATCATATATTTCAACGGGGATTTAAAAACAAAAAAACAAAACCTGATTGATTCATCATCACTCCAGTCTAGCTTGATTGGAAGGAATTGATCGAGAGCTTGTTTGTCCCGTGGCGCAATGATTACGTTGGTTGGTTTTCTTTCCGCCAATGGAGTAACGGGTTCGAATTCGTGCGGGGTCGCCCCCAACTATAATCCTCCTCATACCCCCTTCCCCACCCACAATACCTTGTCATTTAGAGTTCACACCCACACAACCCACCTTACGCAAACCTAGGCAACCAACCTTACTATGAAACTCAGATCCAGACATTCGGGCTAACTCTGTTACTCAGACCCACACAACCGACCCTACGCTGCCACTTAGACCCACACGACCTACCCTACTCATTTACTCAGACCCACACAACCTACCCTACTCTTTTACTCAGACCCACACAAAACCTACCCTACTCTGTTACTCAGACCCACATAGCCTACCTTACTCTGTTACTCAGACCCACACACAACCGACCTTACAGAAGACTACAGTTATACGGGACTGTTTATCCCATATCAAACCTGTAGCTCAAGCCTCCATACGTTTTACGTCGACATAGAAAAAGATAAAAAAAAGTCTCGGGTATCGCCAATGTAACAAATAGCCCGCCCCGTCAGTTCCCCAATTCACTGCCAAACATGAGTTCCGCATCACGGATCCTTTCACAGGCAGCTTCCTGTATTAGCGATGTTATGCACGCCAGCTTAAAGCCCCCTTTCAGCCAAGTAAAGAACTGTGGCGTCCATATACGGGGGGCATAGAACGGGCCTTACGCCAAGTTTGTTTATACCATAAAATTATAGGTTATATAATAACATAGCGTGGAACTATTTCCACAGACGAAAAAGAAAAGTAGTCATTTTAGTGTGTGTTGTTAAGTTGATGAATCCTTCATCTCCACGCGTCTCCACTGAAGTCTCCACTCCGTACCGAGGATGTCATTTGGAATGGCTACTCTTGATTGGACATCAAGCCTTATCAATTGACGTCATCGTCACGGGTGAATTGACGTGTGGAATATACACACCGCAAAAAAATACACACCGCTTTCTAATGGTACAGTTGTTTGATTCCCATGATTGATGAACCGCATCGATGACTAATGTGTTTGTGGTGTTTCAGCACAAGAGAAACCTGTGTGATGTGGTTACGTAGGAACGAGTCCAATCCTCGCGGTGATGGTTGGGGACTGTAGACTAACTAAAGTGGACGGGATTTGAAAGGAATTATCGAAACTGACTGCGAGGGGTTGTTAACAGTTTGAAGAGGTGAGACCAGGCGTTAACAAATTGTGGAACTGAGACCAGCCGTTAACAAATTGTGGAACTGAGACCAGCCGTTTACAATTTGAAGAAATGGTATCAGCTGTTTAGCGTCACAAGATGATGGAGCATCGGTGTGACCACACTGGTTGGAAATTGAGAAATGGCAGCTATCATATTATATTTATAATAATTGTGTGCGCGAGTCGGTGTCGTAATTGTACCCGCCATTGGCTTAACCTGGACTGCGTTTACTTGTACCGCTATTGGCTTAACCTGGACTGCGTTTACTTGTACCGCTATTGTCTTATCCTGGACTGCGTTTACTTGTACCCGCTATTGTCTTATCTTGGACTGCGTTTACTTGTACCCGCTATTGTCTTAACCGGAGATGCGTTTATTTGTACCCGCTATTGGCTTTACAATGAGCTGCGTGTACTTTTACCCGCCATTGGTTTAACCTAGACTGCGTGTACTTGTACCTGCTATTGGCCTAACCTGTGCTACGTGTCGAGAAGACTTAGGAGCACGCACACCTTCCTTAAACATATTTGATTATTTGTTAGCAATGTTAAAAAAAACAAAAACAACAACAACCACCGTTTCTTATTGTAAATGAAGATTCAAGTGCAGGAGACTCTTGGGGAGACACTTATTAATAGTATTACTGCTACAACTACTACTGCCACTAAGATGTTTCTTAACAATTTGAAAATTATACATCTGAGTTTATTTATGCGCTATACCATGGTGAAAACATTTAAGGGGAGGGATGGGGTGGACAGTCTGATAACCTGGGTCTAGACATGATGTCAGCTGCCTTGTTTTTGTGCTATTTATTAAAGCTTACCAGTACTTTGCCTTTATTAGGCACTCCAGCGCACATGATAACGGAAAGAACTGGTTTTAAGCTTTCCAGCGACACCAAGGTCGGCGTTCTATCATTTACAGGAGAAAGGTTATGTATTTTTAAATCCTTTATATGAACTTCGCTTCTGCTTGTGTCTGGCTGGAAAAATATTCGGGCTAATTGACCCACTTCCCATCAAGCTATCGCGCTGAAACTTGTCACATAGACTCGTCGATGACAACACATTCCATCCAATGTTCAACCCCAACCCCCAAAATTCAGTTGTGCCCGTTTTTCAAGGGGAAGACAAACTTAAATTCTCGATAACTGCGCTAAATGAGATGCTTGTACACAAACAATAGCAAGTGTGTTTGGTGCCTAATATATTTTATTTTCCTGAAATAGTTTGTGAAATTATTCTGTGATTTATAAGCGGGTGGGTCATTAGAATATCAATACAGTTCAGTGGGGAAAGGGGGGTGGGGGGAGGGAAATGTGTGGTTGCGAGCCTTGTGGGATGGAAAAGGGTGGGGGGGGGGAGGGACGACACTATTTGGGATTCTTATAAAGTGCATTACTTGTATGCATGGTTTGTAAAACTTTTAGCCCCCCCCCCCCCCCGCCCCATTGCTGGATATTACATTTTATGAAGGATTTATACGAACAGCTCTATTTTTAGCGGTTGTTTAATTCAGTGATTTATATTTCCCCTACTCTAAAAACTGTGATCGAACTGCTACTCTTTTGGTACTGTTTTGTTTGTATGTTTTTGTATAATAAAGTTAGAGCGCTAAAAGTTTGGAGGAAGGACACATTTTTAATTCAATGATTCTCAAAACAAAACACAATTTTAGAAGAAAATGCATAACTTTTAAACTAGTAAAGCCACCGCAATGAAATTTTCAGCTGACACGAAACTGTAGTGACAATCCAGTTGTAGTAGAATGTAGAATACCTAAATAAGGCATGTATACAATTTGAAACATTCCATCAAAAGGCTTTATTGGTCCAGTGTATGTGCAATGGAAGAGCCACGCGTTCTTGTGTTTCTGTATTGTCACCCGAGATTAGACAACAGCTATCGGGTTACGTGCTGACCTAAACTAGACCAGTCAACAGGCAGTCTGTGTCACCAGCCATTGGTGGTGGTGTTATTGCCCCGCTGACTACGAGGAAGTCATGTTGGGACGTCCAAGACGGATCAATTCCTTAGGTCGTCGGGACAAAGACAAGAGACAAGAGGGCGTAAAGTTTTGGTAGGTGTGTTTGAAGGCCTCAAGGTGCTCGTTGACTCATTGTGGTGTGTGTGTGCTGAGCTGACCTTGGCTTTGTGTGTGCGGACTGACATGATTCATAATAGTATATGTAGTTATGAGTGATTTACCCCCCCTCCCCCCCACCCCAAGAAAAAAAAAGTGGGGAAGTGGAAGGGGGGGGGGGGGGCGGACTTGGGGGTTTAAAAAAAAATCTAATTATCTGTCAATTGAAATGAACCTTAACAACATGCACGCACACAGAAGAAGAGCGATATTGCTATTCCTAAATCTCACTGACAGCTTTCTGCGCAGACCCGAGTCACACAGCAGCACGTTTGACCGGAGTACACGACCGGATGAGAATCGTTATCGATTTATTGGTATTCTTTTTTTTTTTGAGGACAGGAATATTGGTATGTTGTGTGAGGGGTTGGGGTGGGTGGCGAGAAGCCTGAAACAAGAGGGTTTCCAGGTCACTGTTTGCCTGTTAAACCCATGGGGGCCCGGTCGTCAGTGGGAATAAAGGGGTCTGTGGTATCCCTGCACCATCCCGGGGGACTCATTTTCCTTAAGCTGGCGATTTGTGACCAGTGAGAGGAGCCAGTGTCTCGGAGCTGTCTGAGACCAAAGGATGTGTACACTTTGTGCATCTGTACTGCGTACTTGATTTCATTTACACATTTCTTGCTCGCATCGCACATGTACAGTGCGTGCATATGTCGTGTACTAGTACATGATGCAACACGTCATGTACACTTTGCACATGAATGTAACATCAGCCTTGATACATTCTACACACATGTCGTGGAAACTGAAGTAAGACGCGTCATGCCACCGTAAAGGTGATTGTTTCGGGCGTGGCTTAGCCATTATCAACAAGGTGTTTGTCACAAGGTTTTGATGAATAATTTGGAACCAGTGAGTCCACATTCAGAAACAGTTCAAAATAAGCGTGTCTTGTTGCTAAATTCAGAAACTATGCTTCGTACTAGAAAATATATTTAAAACTTCAGGGGTAACTTTGAAACATAATTTGTGCTTTTGCCAATGCTATCAAGATGAGATAAGATTCTTTTATTGATTCAAACAACTGGAAATTATTTTCGATTGCATTGTTCAGTTCATAAATGAAACAATTTGAACACAAGACATCTACATTAAATTATTTCACTAGTGAAAAAAAAACATCCATTCTGTAAATTATCTTAGCCATATCAGGGACTTATTAGTTCTCATTAAGATTTGTGACTTCAGGGGGAGCACGTTGGTAAATTCGTATAGATTGGGAAACAAAATAATTTTTTATATCTTTTAGTCCTCGCCTTAAGAGAAAGAATTCGTCCATAACGGGCCGATCCTCAGTATCTGTGATGAAGAGGGTGGGATATATCATCCAAAATGTGTTTAGTTTTACGACAACATCTTTCTTCAAATGAATGGATAAGTAAATGATCTATTTACCACATAGTCGGAAAGCCATTTAAAGAGAATTTCTCTTTTTTTACGGGCTGATCCACGTATGGTGCCCACATGTTTACAAAATATGAACACCTTTTTAAAAATCATTTGTTAAAAGTATTATTGATATCCTATTTTGGTTTGGATAATTTGGAGTTCTGGCTCGTCTCTTATTCTCTATATTATTTGCTAAGGTATTTGGAAGAACTACCTTCGCGGATGAAAGCATTTTAGACAACGTCTTCTGCTCCATCTCTACCCAAAAGGTCGCTAACTTATTTCAGTCGATGTTCGCTCCACTAACGACACGGCTCACTTCCAAGTCAAATGAATGTACATTTGACGTGTTTGAAAGATTAGAATGATATTTTATGTTAGTTTATGTAAGTGACGTGACAGAGAGTGAGTTAAACATATGAGTGATTGAGTTGGCTTTCTAAATCCTGAAATCCTATACACTAGGGCAGTGGTTCGATCGAACCCCAGGGGTTCGGTGTGTCAGTCTCCGGGGTTCGGCGGAGGTCAAAAAAAAATCAGAAAGAAAAAAATCATATTTTATTTTTCCTATTATAAGGGTTCGGTGAATGCGCACATGAAACTTGTGGGGTTCAGTACCTCCAACAAGGTTAAGAACCACTGCACTAGGTTGAACAAATCATGAACTGGAAAAAACGAGACACACCAAAGGAGGGGTTCTTTTTGGGAGGGGGGGATACCCTCCAGCTAAAGAGGGATCCGGGGCCTCCGCCGGAAACTGTTTATTGACATCTGCTCATTTGAACTATTTTGAGACCTAGGAATCTTTTAAAATTTACCTTCACTTTTGTCATTTAATTTAAATTTTGAGGCATATCGTAACCCCCCCCCCACTAATTTTGCAGTGAATACTTATTAATTATACTTATTTTTACAACATAATACAACACAAAAAATTAAGTTTCTCTAGTCTAGTAGTCTAGGATTTAAATTGAGGATATTTGGCTATTGTACCAGCCATTGTTTAACCTCCTTATCTAATATAAATTTGTCAAAACTAGAACAGTCCATTTCGAAATTGTAGAGAACCTGCAGGATTGCAGAAAGGGTCTCCACTCTCATCTTGTTTCTTTCGCCCGTCCATTGAATGTTCATGAGTGAAAATTGAAAAGATTATTTTAGTATTACCATTGTGGGCAGGGATTGCAGCGTAGGCAGATTGGTGAAGGGGGAACAGTGCAGCTATAACGCGAGGCCACATCACTACTGGCACTGGCTACACAGCTAGCCAAAATATTACTTGAAGTTATATTATAAATTAGGAATTGTTGTTGATTTGAAGATGTGTTTGGTTTTAGATACGGGACATTTAGGCGTCCCGAGAGAATTTTTCAGGACACCGCGGGTACGGGACAGTCCCGTTTTTACGGGACGTTTGGTCACCCTACTATACACCCGTGTTGAGAACCCTTGATACCCACACACTTCAAATTTTATTTGTATTTCTTTGAAATCGCTAGGGCAGTCAAGAAAAAAAGAAAGAAAGAAAGAAACTTTGAAGTTTTGTTTAAAAAATCAAGCAGGAGAGCAATACAACTTGTTAGTTTGCCACACCAAGAACGATAAAAACTATAGAGCAGATGTTATCCCCTGCTGGGTATCGCCATGTTTGGCCAGTCCTTCCAGCTTATCTTCCCCCGTCTCTTCCTTTAAACGTTTAAACAGAGGGTTGTCCTGCCAATGTACACCTAGTTATTTTTTAAGTGTACGACCGCATGGGTTGTCAGTGGCGCAGCTCGGCTGTTCGTGTTGTCAGTGGCACAGCTCGGCTGTTTGTGTTGTCAGTAAAAGAGCTCGGCTGTTCATGTTGTCAGCACACAGTTGGTTGTTATAAAGACTGTATCTTTGTGTTATAAAGACTGTGTCTTTGTGTTATAAAGACTGTGTCTTTGTTATTCACGAGTGATCATTTACCCTGTAGATCAGGGGTTCTCAAACTTCAGGAGTGTTGTACGACTTAAGTTATCTGGTCAAAGTTCATTTACCCCACCCCACATTTTTACCCTTTGGATAGGATATCGTTAAAGTCTTCTTCTTTTTTTTTTTTTTTTTTTTTTTTTTTTTTTTTTTTTTTTTTT